>CAMOHE010047169.1:177152-198005 GCA_946598075.1 Artocarpus hirsutus | reverse complement strand
GTGAGTTGTAAATGATATACCCTTGGTATTAGTTTGGTTAATTTTAGTCACGGAGTAGTTATTTTTTCTAGAGCTTTGATTTTGCCTTATTATGAAGTGATTATTTTTTAGTGCATTTTTCATGGTTTATTTGTTTTGTGCTTCTTTTAAAGCTTTTAGTTCACTTGGCCAATGAATTAAATGATTTTAATATGTGGGGTTCAACGCTCAGGAGAGAAAAATCCCATATATGGATTTTAGGAAACATAATCTAGGCAATTATAAGATTAGGAGATTTATAGTTCCTTTGTAGTCATTAAAAAAACTAGAGCTTAATGAATGTTAATTAATTAATTCTAGATAGAGATATTGTAATTAGGTTTTCGAGCATATTATCCAACTTAACGCTTGAGAGAGGTAATTGGATTAATTAAGAGTTCCTGGCTAATTGATCATGAAATTCACTTAATAATATAATGAATGTAGACTAATCATGGTGGAGTGCATACTCTAATATTTTTAGTTATTTGTTTTCTTTACTTTATTATATTTGCTTAGCCATTTCTATTAGTTTCTTTTATTCATTTTTCTATCCAGTCATTCAAACAATCTTAGAGCCAATCACTTTTGGTGATTAAATTAATTAAACACAATTCTCGCAGGATCAACATCCAAACTCTGCATCACTTTATTAACAGCGAACGTGTATGCTTACACAAGTCTATCAATACTCTATGAAAGATAAGAGACATGTCATAAGATCTATTTGTATTTTAAGAACTTTTTATAAGAAGCTAAAGTCTTATGTTGTTAAACATAAAAAATGGTAGGTTAAGTGAGGGATTACATGTTGGTAGTATGATATAATAGACGAACAAAATAACTAGAAATTGAAACAAAAAATTATATTGAAAGTATGCAAAACAAAATACAATAGTGCAACAACAATATAAAATGGAACTGAAATTTTAATGAAGAAAAATCCAAGCCCTGTATTTCATACGATATCCTTAAAATAGATTTGCACCTCAATGTCAGTGCTTGAGAATACAATGGTGTTCATCTCCTAACATAAATGAAGAACAAGCAAAAAAAAGGCACCTCGTCACTACTCCAACTAACCAAAAGCAAACACGAAAAGTATCACACTGAAGACAAGCACTAAAGACCATATGAGCAAGAGGATCTTTGAATTTTTGAGTACAAAATACTTGGAATGGATGCAACTTATAGCCATCCAAGAAAGGAGTGTAACACTAGAATTTTAAAGCCATTAATAACTATAAACACAAGCCATAATGCCAAGAATTAACCTACCTTTTTTAAACAGGATATTAACCTAGATTAATTTTAGAATAGGGGTTATAACCTTTGAATTTACCATTGATTAATCTACACATTTAATGAGGTTGTTTAGTTACATCAAGTAGTTACATTTTAGCTGGAAAGCAAAAAGAAAAAAATTGCAAAAAGTGGCCTATGTAAGGCCAACCGATTTTGTGTACATTCATGCCTGCAGGATGTGGGCTTGCACTCATTAAGGTTTCAAGTCATCAGTCTGTGATTTACACTCTCTTGCACACATAAGAGAGAGCATATTTGCTTGCTAAATTACTCATGAGCAAATGAGCAATCTAATATAAACACTAAGGAGCTTTGTTCCCTTTCCCATATGGTACTCCCTTATTTCTAACTAATTCCCAATTTCGTTAAGCACACTTTGGTTGTAATATTTCGTTAATCCATGCATCATTTTGAGCAAATATCATGGAAGAAAATTCAAATTTACTTTGATCTTTCCCAAAAATCAAGTAAGACCTACTCAAAATTAAGCCTCATGGTTTATAAACCATGTTTTTTTGAACATTATTAACCCAAAACCTAGAAACAAATAAAAAAGAAAAAACTACATTGTGGCATATTATTTTCAACCACCAACAAAGTAATTTTTTACTAATCATTTAATTAAATTTTAATTGTTTTGATCTATGAGTGGGAGCATTTTTGTGTCATAAAACCATTTCTAACATGTACACTTCTCATAAGTTAAACTTTTTAATTTTAATCAAATGGTTAGAAAAACCTCGATCTACAAGGAAAACAACAAAGCCTACCGTAAAATCTTCCTAAAAGAATTGATTCCTAGAAAAGAAAAAATAAAGGATGAAAGGGTTATTGACACCATTTTTCCTTGAAATATGAGAATTGTGTAACTTTAGTCCTTAAGAACATTTCCAATACAACACTACATTGATGTGTTAGCAGCAAATTTTGGCATTTAAGAGTGCTAATATCGGTTTTTTGGCAAGATGCAAGCCTAGCCCATGTCCTGTCACATAGCCTGAGGTAAGGTACGTGGACCTAAGCCACAAGGCAAGATACTCCAAGTGGGCCATGGTTTCGTAGGCCAAGGAATGTGAATAAGCCCATTTTATTCAGTCCAATTAGGCTTTAAACTCACGTGGAGAGTTTTAAGTCTAATTGGAATTAGAGTAAAATGGATATGGAGGAAATTAGAGCAAAACCTAGACAAAAAGACCAACTTAGAAGCCTGAGCCCAACACTAAAAAAAGCACCTTTTTTGCCCATCTGATGTGTCACCCCACCTATCGTGCCAACTCACCCTCCACGTCGACCTTAGTAGCTCAACTGAGGGAACCCAGCTGCAAGGTCATGTGACTCTTGCCATAAGAGACAAACTTCCCTTCAATTAAGGCGAGTCAAAAGAGAACCCAAACCCAAGGTCCAAGCTTTACCTAAAATGGCAAGGCAATGATCTTGCCGTGTGGAAACCTCCGTAGTAGGCTACCAAAAATAGTACTTTTAGGTCTACTGATCATTAAATGCCCTTGACAAACTCAGACCTGTGCTGAAGACCAAATTCAAAAATGGGAAGGAAACCTCTCCCAATGGGAAGTTGTCACATGTGGTTGCTCCTGCAGAACCAGACTTGGAGCTACCCTCAACTACTTGCCCAAAGTAAAAGGACTCCAATTGAATTAGCTCTCCATTTCCCTTTATAAATACCCTCCCTTTAGTTCCCTTAGAATAGGATTGACTAACCCTATTTTGCTTAGACCACCAAGAACAAATCTCTATAACCACCATCTTCTCACCTCAAAATTCCATAACCTTAACCCTCTTTAATCTAAAGCCACCATACTACTACATTGAATTATCACCGGATCGTCTTAAAGTCTTCATAAACTTATTATCACCCTCAAACCACCTAGGAAAGATGGTTCCAAGACCCAACTTAACCAATCGTACTTGCCAAAAAACTCAAGCTTCTATACTTTTTAGTGAGTCCTAAAGAAGTCCAAGATCCACACAACCACTTCAACCTCCATCAAACCACCATAAAATGCCTATAAGTTTCATCCCCGACCACAAATCTATCTAGGAAAAGCATCACCATGACCTAAGCCCACCATCTCAACTTGTCGAAAAATCCAAAGTTTCATAGTTTCTGGTAAACCTCAAGAAAGCTCAAGACCCTTGCCCAACCTTGTTAGAACTCAGAAGTATCACCAAATCTCTCTAAAATTGTTTTTTTCATGACCCAAATAACCCTCATGCATGAAGAGGATCGAAACCACCATCAATAGACTGCCTCATTTGATTTTTATAAAAACTACCCTTAAAATAAGGGTGTTCATTAAACTACCTCACCCATCAGAGTCACCCTTCTGTGGAGCTGTTCCACCCACTAGGAACCATTTCACAAGAAGATGTCTCACCCCGAGGACCACTACACCCCATTATTCCACCAAAATACCACACCTTGACCAAATGGGCATATTACTACCACCAAGTACACAAGGAATTCCTCCATAATTGTTCACGTTCCTCTCCCAGACCATATGCACGTTTAAAGGCTCTTTTTGGCAAAGCTCTCATCTCCAATGGATCTAGAATTGCAAGGGGTCTCACCCCCAGACTTAACCATCCTCGGGGCTATCTGAGTCTAGCCTTAACCCAGTCGGGGTTGCCACAAGGTGACCCTAAACTATCCATTTTGGCCACTTATAATGCCGAAATAGCCACCACAAACTTCATCAGCTCCATCACCCATCGTGCTGCTACCTCAACTCTTGTTGGACAACACTAGAGCCAATAAAAGAAAGCCACAAAGCATGCACTCTCCAAGCATGAAGGTTCGTGACAAAAGAGCCTCAACAAAGATTTAAAAACACTCCAATACAATGTGATCATTGATGACAAATTTGTTATATACTAAACTTGGTGACAAATTTTCCACCAAATACAATATATAGCAAACTTGGTATATGATTTTGATTAGTTTATTGAATAAATTTTTTGCTTTAACAATTATAATATTCTCACTTTTAATTATTTCAATATTAAAAGTTTTTACAAATTTTAAGGCTCAATAATTATGACAAAAAATAAATATGACATCCATTGAAATACAAAATATTCTTATGCTTTAAATGTGCTATTTTCACACCTTCTTAATAATATAACATAGATATTTACATTAAAAATAGTCTAATCTTTTAATTTTGATAGATTATTCTCTGAATTTTTATTTCTTTGCCAAATTTAGTACTTGGCACTTAAATCGATGAATAATTTCTAAAATTTGTCATAGATAATTGCCTTTCTATCACATAATTACTAAAAATTTCATAAAAATAATCAAAATAAGTAAAATATTTTTGTTTTGAATAAGTTTTACTAGTAGTGAAGGATTTTTTCACACATAACATAACTATTAAAATTTCAAGGTTTTACGTGATGGAAAAATGAATGCCTATGTTAAATTTCATAAATTCTTTACCAATTCCATAATTTTAATTTCTAGGATCAAACAATTAAGAAACAAAAATTTAGCAAAATGATTTGTTAAAATTAAATAAACAAGGACCAAAGTGTCATATACTCATAGTTTAAGGAGCAAAGGTGCTAATAAATTAAGAAATGAATTCTATAGTAAGCACTTGCTTTGCTTCACCATTAGTGTAATTTTGTATTCAATTGATTTTTTTTTATTTTTTATTTGTTTTTTTTTTTGCAGTTTCCATCCATGAATGGGGGCACTTTCATGTCATTCAATGTACTATTTTTAATTTGTATATACATATATTCGAGTTAGACCATTAAATTTAGGTAAACTACACTCATACTTTCTAAACTTATTGTCTTTTGCATGTTGCGCCTTAAACCTTTTTTTATGTTTAGGGCACTAAACTTTACAATTATTGGCACTGTAGTACAATCAATAACTTATGTCAAATATTGGATGACAATTAGGGTTCGCAGTTCTAAAACTTAAAAAATACAAGATTTGACTTATCAACAAGCAAAAAGTTTACAGTCTATTTGTGAAAAAATCTTTAGTAATTTTCATTTATTAGTTGATGTCCGTTAACTATTAGACTACAATTGCAACAAATTTTAAAATTTAGGATGTTTTTTGTCAAAATTAAAGTTTAGGACCTAAGTTGCCAAACATTAAATATTCAAGGTACACCTATACAATCAAATTTAATTAAATGATTGAAAAGACTTAATCCTTAGCCAAAAAAATGTGGCACATCATATAATCTTCTCCAAAAGAACAAGATTCCTAAAAGGAAAAAAATGTCAACTGGTGCTATCCTAGTTAGTCAGGGCAGGGTGAGTTAAATGGAAGATTACATATTCATATCTTGAAAAGACTTAAAATTGTGTGTGTGTATATATATGTTGGTTTTCTAAAACATTTTTAGAAAAATTATACGAAAACGTGATAAATGTCTAAACATATACAACAAAAATTTTTACAAAACTTTCATAAAACCAATTGTATAAAGTATATTAATTTAATGCTTAATCTATATATATCTATAATTTGTGCTTACCTAGTTAAAACTATTAGGCCAATGTTTTTTTAGCAAAAGATGTTTTCTATACCATTGTCTTCTTTGCCTAATTCTTGATATCGATCGAATATACGCATAGGCGTAAATGGAATTAGGTTTGCTAGTGATCACTCTCTCACTTTAGTCTCTCATTAATCTCAATGCATGAGCAAAGCAGGATTAGAAATAAAGAATATTTCTTCTCTCTTTCCCTCTCTTCGTGCTTGTTGCTAGGTTTCTTGGTAGAGTTTTTTTAATCTTACCAAGAATTTCAATTGTACATAGAATGAATGATAAGACATCTATTTATAGAGAATGAGAGACCTAATTGATTCCAAAAGCTTACTTTATTTTAATTTTAAATATCATATATTTAATTAAAATCAAAGTGATAACCTTCCCTTTCTTTACCTATATTTGGTGCCACATAGGAATCTCTTTGTGCTTCTAGCACCAATTGTTAGACATGTATGCCCTAAGGAGTAAAAATGTAATATATTTTTAAAGACATTTTTATCAATAAAGAGCTTATTTATTTATTAGTTATATACCAAATAGTTGTCCTTTTTACTTTTATATTTGTTGAACGTATGATAAGCAAACAAAAGTCTAAGACTGTTGGTCTAAACCTTTAGAATCAAGCATATAATGGATAGATTATGCAAAAGATATTATTCTAAAAGTGACGATCTAAATTATAAGATTCGTAATCGAAGGAATAAAGTTTAGCACTTTATTCATGCAAATATTGTTATGTTATCTATATCCCTAACGGGAGATAGTTTATCGTTGCCATCGGAGGTGAACTCCATAAATAGAAACATTGGTACATTGTCATAGGTGATAATATATTGGATCAAGACAAAAAGTGTAATTAATTTAGATTAATAATTCTATCTCAGCAAATTAATTCACTTTAGATAATCATATATGTTGTATCTTAATCCTGATATAAATAGTAGGCCTATTGTCTTGACTTATATCTTTTGATGTACCAAAGGGTGACATCCACAATTCATGTTGGTACGCATGCTATTACGTTGGAGACATGACCCTAAATAGCATAGACTTATTATTCATAAATACGAAATCCATAGCTCCTCTTTAGGAGACAATGATATCCTCTTATATGTATTAACCTATAATTGGAAGACTAGAACACTCAACCATTTAGATACATAGGTGTAACCGAATGGTATACTATCTTTGGATGGTAAGTTTTTCGATGGTGAGATAATGAAACATAAGATATAAATAATCAAGAATGTAAGACAGAATTTATCTTTAAACCGATTATAAATATCCTATAGGGATACGATACACTATGATATGTCATGGATACTTAGCTATTCGGGCTTCGTAATTTTACATAGTTCAAAAGTGTAACTTTAAGCTTTTATACAATAGCGTTAGAGTTGATAATAATTAAATGCATATCTAGGATATTGGGTTTCATAATTAATAGGAGCTTAAATGATATAGGTCCATCAGGACCCCTTTGTTAACTCATAACAAATCCGATAACAATACGGCATGCTTTTCTAATAAATTAGTGACGTATGTTAAATTATTAGATTGGTTGAAATTCGATAGGATTAGATAATTCATGTCTATTTATCAGTTGAATTAATTTTATGAAAAATAAATTCAAGATAAACTTATTGAATTATTGGGAGTATTTATTTTCCTAGAGATTATCTAGATATGGTTGTTTTAATTAGATAACTTCTCTGTTGGGTTATTTGAATTAAAACTGAGGCTTTATCTAAAAAATCTCAGGTAGGAAGTAAAAGATTCACAAAGATTACTTATCGTAAGTTTGGCAGGCCAATCTTCAAGTTTAGCCTGCCAATCTAGTAAGTTTGCCGAGCCGATCTGCCAGTACGGCTTGCCAACCGAACGATAATTTGATCATGCATTTTTACGCTATTTTATCACATATTGATCCATATTCAAAATTTTGAGGCCTTATTTGATAAGGACTAACTCCTAGATCCAACCTTTATAAATAGGGAATGAAATTTCACAATGATTAAGATCAATTAAGAGATCAAGAGTGACCACTATATTCTGTGAGCCTTTGAAACTCCCCTAAAGAGCTATTGTTCACAAATCATGAACAGTAGTTTCTGGTATTTCTCAATTGGTTGGAAGGTGAGTCATCCTGGGAAGAGTTGTACATTGTGCGCCCATACACACTCCGATCGTGGATAGAGAATAACAAAAAAGACTAGTTGGTTGAGGCTCTTCTAGAACGTTCTTTTCTTCATCGATTGTAGGAGCTCTTCAGCAAACAACGTTAGTAAGATCTGGTTAATTTATGGATATAGTGTATCAAACTTGTGTTTTAGAAAATACTCCGGTACAAAAAAAAAATTAAATTTTCATTGTGTACTATTTTTCCAACAATTGGTATTAGAGCCATAGTTTTTACATAAAATTACGAGTTTGTGATCATACTATATGTATAGATTATATGATCTTCATCTCTTCTATGCTAAAATTTAATTTCTTAGAGAGTTGGTACTCTAAGGGTTTTTATATATTTGTATATGTTGTCATAGAATTATATAGTGAATGTTTATTAATTAATTATGACTGATTAAATTATTATTTATTAATTAATTAATTTGTGCCGGTTATGATTTCTTAGAAGTTAGAATGTAGATCTAGGTTTTTCATGCAATTAAATGGTGGTCTATCATCACCATCTAGGAATTATTATTTAATTTTAAATTTGTAAGAATTTTGTAATTAAATAATCATTTAGAGAAGACGGATCTAGAAGATGGATGATAGCATTCCGCAAGTATTTTTTGAGTCTCTAATTTTATGTTTTGAATTGTTAAAAATAAGATTGAAATCCTATGCAAAAGCTATTTTTTGGAAAAACATGAATTTAGCTCGGTCAGCAGGCCAAACCCTTAGGTTTAGCAAGCTGACGGTCGTAGACCGGTAGGCCTAACCTCCAGGATCGACAGGTCATCCATGGGGTAGAATTCTGATGGCTCTGGCGGTAGGCCAAACTTTCAAGTTCGGCAGGCATGTCTATCATGACTGACAGGCCGAATTATGAGGATCGGTAGGCCGATGGTTCATGACCGGTAGGCCAATTACACATATCGACATGCTGGCAGAGAGCTGTAGATTTTCAAAAAAGGTGTGTTTTTTGACGCAATTTTGATTTTGTTTTTGAAACAATTCTAAGAAACATGAAATTTTGATATGATTGGAAATACACAGTATTTGATCCATGCAGGATTGAAGACTTAAAGATGCATAATACATGAAGAAGGATACAATTTGAAGGTTCAAGGATAAAGAATCGATATTATGTTTCGATTGATCTCTTGTAATCTTTATTTTCTTATCTCTAAGGTGGAACCATAATATTACAGCTATTTATTATTATTTTGCTTGTATTTTTGCATATTGCTTTGCTTGTTTGCATTATAATATGATTTGCCATGTATGTTGATAACATGTCATATAGAATAAGGAGTGTCGCTCATTAAAAATTGTTCATGCATGTTTTTAAAATAAAACCTTGATTTTAAAAGATTGAGTACGATAAGGTTTTTGAAGAGAGGACCTATGGCCTCCATCTTTAGTCCATAGGTAGCACACGGTGGTTTCGACCCTTAAGAAAGGACTTGATCATGTACCAAGTTGGATCTTCGAGAGGATAAGGTATTTTAGCATGATTTATCATTGCACACCCGTAGGTGGTAATTATAAATCATGGATAAAATATTGAAATAATAGTCATACAGTCATGTTGATTTTATTATTAACCTCCCATAGGAGCTCTATTAATAAAATTAATGGCCAAAGAAACGATTTTTAATATATGCTGGATCATACGGGTCTTGAATAGCATATATTAATCAAGAAGGGATCCGTGTTCCTAATTGAATTTGGCAAGTCTCCCCTAGGAGGCTTGTTGAATTCTAAGTTAGGAATTATCGTTGTAAGGTTGTGATATTTTCAAGGATTTGCACATAAACACATTGAATGCTTTACATGATTGTGTTACCTTACTAAATTATTTTGGTATATTTCCTTATGTTTAGTATATGATTCTTCATTGTAGATTAAAAATGTCTAAAAACACTTTATCATTGATACATGACAAAAACTAATTAACCGGTGAGAATTTTAATGATTGAAAACGGAACCTGAATATCGTCCTATCCTTTGAAAAACTAAAATTTGTGCTGACAACATCGTGTCCTCCTGAGCCTACAAAAGATTCCACTAAGGTGCAAATCCAAGCCTACGATTGCTGGAAAGATACTAACGATCAGGCCCGCTGTTATGTTATGGGCAGCATGAATAATGTGCCACATGCTCAACATGAAGATTATGAGACTACGAAGCAGATCTTGGATAATCTTAAGGACATGTTTGGAGGCTAGGCCCTAACAAAGCGGCAAGGGACACTTTGAAGACTTCTAAACTGTAAATAAAGACCGGGGACATCTGTAAAGAAGCATATGATGTTGGTCATAGGTTACCTCGTTGAGACTCAAACTAATAGAGCTGACATTGATGTTCAAACACAAATAACTATGGTCTTTGTGACTTATCTAAGGAGTCTATTCCATTTAGAGCCTCTTTTAATTTGAGCAATATACGGGATATGAACTTGACTAAGTTAATGAAGTAGTTACAGGAATTCAAAAATCTGATCAGGGAAATTCCTGCCGGTGGTGAGACCAACTTGGCGGCTGCTTCTAGTTCCAATCCTAACCTTAGGAATGGAAAAAAGCAACGGACTAAGAACATAAAGTCTTTTATTCCTGCAAATGGCAAGAACAAGAAGAAGAAAAAGAAGAACCTGAAGAGGCTTAAGTGCTTTTTCTGTGGGAATGTTGGGCACATCAAAAAGAATTTCAAGGACTTCCTTTCCCAATGAGATAGGTGTGATCTTCTATTGAGGAATCCAGTGACACTTGGGTCATAGAATCTGGAGCAACTAATCATATTTGTGTTTCTCTATAGGGGTTCAAAGAAATGAAAAATCTGCTACATGAATACTTCACGCTTTGAATGGGTGACGGATCCTTAGTGTTGGCTGAAGTAGTGGGAGATGTCTATCTTTACTTTGATAATAGTAAGAGTTTAATTTTGCGAGAATGTTTTTATGTTCCTAAACTTAAAAGGAATTTAATTTCTATAATTTGTTTATTTAAAGACTCTTATGTAGTGTCTTTTAATAATAATGTGGTGATTCATAAAAACAAATCTTTTATCTATAATGGGTGGATGCAAATTAATCTATATTTTATCAAGCCTAAGATGGACTTACTGCTAAACACTGAGATAAATGATAATAACTCTAAAAGACTTAAAATTTCTCACTCTAATATGACTTATCTTTGGCATTTGCAACTAGATCACATTAACCTGAATAGGATTCAAAGTTTGGTAAGGGATGGACCTTTAAGTCACTTAAAGGTGGAATCTATATCACAATGTGAATCTTGTTTGGAGGATAAAATGACCAAAAAACTATTTAGGTCTAAGGGCAATAGGGCCAAAGGGGTTCTAGAACTTGTGCATAGCGATGTTTGCAGACTTATGAACGTCCGAGCACGAGTAAGGTATGAGTATTTCGTCACTTTTATTGATGATTACTCAAGGTATGGGTATGTGTATCTGATACACCACAAAAGCGAAACTTATGATAAGTTCAGGGAGTTTCGAGCTAAAGTGGAAAAGCAATCAGGTAGACCCATAAAGGCACTTCGATCCGATCAAGGTGGTGAATACCTTTCTAATGAGTTCTTAGGACACTTATTAAAGAATGAGATTTTATCCCATATGACTACGCCAAGCATCCCACAGCAGAATGGCATGGCTAAGAGAAGGAATGGGACTTTGTTGGACATAGTTAAGTCCATGATGAGTTTTTCATCATTGCCTTTATCCTTTTGGGGATATGCACTACAAACCACATGTTATTTTTTGAACAATGTGCATTCAAAATCATTCTATAAAACTCTTCATAAGTTGTAGATGGGGGAAAAGACATCCTTAAACCATATTCACACATAGAGACGTCCAGCTCATTTCTTGTTTAAGGAAGCAAATAAGCTGGAAGCACATTCAGAAGTTTGTGTGTTTATAGGATATCCAAAAGAGACTAAAGGAGGTTATTTATATAACCCAAAAGAAAATAAAGTCGTGGTTCAATTAATGCAATATTCCTTGAGGAAAGTTACATGGACGACTTTAAGCCTTGAAGCAAAGTGGTGCTTGAGGAGTTGATGAGTGATTTAGTCACTCTGGGGGTTCCGAATGAAACCATTCTAATTAGTGTAAAAAAACCAACTGAATAATAACCTAAGGGGCTTTAGCGTAGTGGGAAGATCGGGCGTCAACCAAAAGGTATATGTTCAATGGTAAAGCCTTTTTGGATAAACAGGTTGAATATGACAAGGATCCTTACACTTACGAAGAGGCTATGGAGGACGTTGATTTGAAACTCTAGACAGAGGCCATGAACACAGAGATGAAGTCTATGGAGACTAATCGGGTCTGAGAACTTATGGATCTTCCCAAAGGGGTAAAACTCATAGGGTGTAAGTGGATCTATAAGAGAAAGAGAGGAGTGGATAAGAAAGTCAAAACCTATAAGGCTAGACTTATAGCTAAAGGATACAAGCAAAAGAAAGAAATCGATTACAAGGAAACCTTTTCACCTGTAGCCATGCTTAAGTCCATCCGTATTCTTTTGTCCATAGCTACCGCTCTCAACTACAAGATTTGATAGATAGATGTCAAGACGGCTTTTTTGAATGACTATCTTGATGAGTCCATATATATAGTACAGCTAGATGGGTTCAAAGCTAAGGGTCAAAAGGATAAGCTTTGTAAGCTGCTACAGTCAATCTATACACCTAAGCAGGCTTCCCGTTCTTAGAACATAAGATTTGATTAAGTAATCAAGACTTATGAATTTGCACAAAATGTGAATGAACCATATGTTTACAAGCACATTAAGGATGAGAAGATGGTTTTTCTACTGCTCTATATAGATGACATTTTGCTAATTGGCAATGATGTCGAGGCATTGTCATTGGTCAAATTATGGTTGACCAAGCAATTTGACATGAAAGACTTAGACGAAGCCAATTATGTTCTTGATATCTAGATCTTTTGAGATAGGAAGCACAAAATGATAGCTTTATCCCAAGCGGGCTATATAGATAAAATTCTCAAAAGGTATGCAATGTAGCATTTCAAGAAAGGTGGGCAACTATCTAGGTTTGGAATTACTCTTTCTAAGAAAGACTCACCAAAGTATGATGAAGAAAGAGGATACACGAAGAAAGTGCCTTATGCTTCAGCAATGGGTGGTTTCATGTACGCCATGCTTTGCACATGATAGGATATTAGTTATGCGGTTGGGGTAGTAAGTCAATTTTAGTCAGATCTAGGACCAAAACACTGGGTTACGGTTAAGCATATTTTCAAGTACCTAAGAATGACTCGAGGGTATATACTAGTGTATTCGGGTGAGAATTTAACAACTCTAGAATACACTAACTTGGATTTCTAATCCTGTTTGGATTTAAGAAGATCGACTTCGGGTGTCGTGTTTACTCCAAGCGACGGTGCCATTGTTTGGAGAAGTGTCAAGCAAGATTGCACTTCAAATTCAATAATAGAGGTCGAGTATGGGGCAGCTAGTAATGCTTCAAAAGAAGCTGTTGAGGGTTTTAGTTCCACGGTCGAAGCCTGGTGGGTCCCTCAAACGTATTGCTGGAGAGGCCTAAGGAGGCCCCTGCTCGGATTTACCTCCTACGGGGGGAGTGTGTCCCCCAAGAGTCAAACCTTTAACTGCTCGTATAAAAGGGCCTTAAGTCCTATCCCAGGTTCCAATCCAATGCTTACTTGAGGTCGGTGTCAGATCAACAGAA
The DNA here is from genome assembly GCA_946598075.1 of Artocarpus hirsutus. NCBI lineage: Eukaryota > Viridiplantae > Streptophyta > Magnoliopsida > Rosales > Moraceae > Artocarpus > Artocarpus hirsutus. The sequence continues at coordinate 184,231 of CAMOHE010047169.1, read as the reverse complement.
GTAGTGTGACTTCACAAGTTTCTTGGGGATCTTGAGGAAGTTTCTGGTATGGGTAAAGTGGTATTGCTGTATTGTGATTACAGTGCGGTGAGAGCTAATGCTGAGGAACCAAGATTTCATAAGAAGTGTAAGCATATTGATCAGAAGTATCATGTGTAAAGGACTTCATTGAGGGCAGGCATGTTGCTATATGCAAAATCGCATCCGAGGACAATTTAGCTAATCCATTTACGAAGGCACTAATTACAAGAGTTTTTGAGAGGCATGTGGAAGCTATGAGGACGCGAGATTTGTCATATTTACTCACTTAGTGCAAGTGAGAGATTATTAGACATGTATGCCCTAAGAAGTAAAAATGTAATATATTTTTGAAGACATTTTTATCAATAAAGAGTTTATTTATTATTCATATACCAAATAGTTGTCCTCTTTACATTATATTTGTTGGATTTATAATAAGCAAACAAAAGTCTGAGACTGTCAGTCTAAACCTTTAGAATCAGGCATATGTTGGACAAATTATGCGGAAGACATGATTCTAAAGGTGATGGTCTAAATTATAAGATTCGCAATCAAGGGAATAAAATTGGGGGCTTTATTCATGCAAAGATTATTTTGTTGTCTATATCCATAACGAGAGATGGTTTGTCATGGCCATCGAAGGTAAACTCTGCAAATAGAAACATTGGTGCATTGTCATAGGTGATGATATATTGGATCAAGACATAAAATGCAATTGATTTAGATTAATAATTTTGTCTTAGCAAATCAATTCACTTTAGACAATTATATCTGTTGTATCTTAATCCTAAGATGAATAATGGGCCCATTGTCTTGACTTATGTCTTTTGATGTACCAAAGGGTTACATCTACAATTCATGTTGGTACGCATACCAGTACGTTGAAGACATAACTCTAGATAACATAGACTTATTATTCATAGATATGGAATCCATAGCTCATCTTTAGGAGTCGATAATATCCTCTTACAAGATTTGAAAAAGTAGAGCGCTTAACCATTTGGATACATAGGTGTAACCAAATGCTATACTATCTTTGGATGGTAAGTTTTTTGATAGTGAGATAATGGAACGTAAGAGAAAAATAATTGAGAAGATAAGATAGAATTTATGCTTAAGCGGATTATAGATATCCTATGGGGATACGATATATTATGATATTTCATAGATACTTAGCTATTCGGGCTTCGTAATTTTATATAGTTTGTGAGTACAACGCTAAGCATTTAGTGGAGTAGCGTTAGAGTTTATAATTATGAAATACATATCTAGGATATTGGGTTTCATAATTATCAAGAGCTTGAACAATATAGGTCCATCATGTCCCATTTGGTAGCTTATAATAAATCCTGTAACGATACAACATACTTTTGTAATAAATTGGTGACTTGTGTTAAATTATCAAATTGGCTGAAATTCAATAGGATCAGATAATTCATGTCTGTTTATTGGTTGAATTAATTTTGTGAAAAATAAATTCAAGATAAACTTGTTGAATTATCGAAAACGTTTATTTTCTTAGAAATTATCTAGATATGCTTGTTTTAGTCAGGTAATATCTCTATTGGGTTATTTGAATTAAAACTGAGGCTTTATTCAAAGAATCCCAGGTGGGAAATAAACAATTTGCAAGGATTATTTATCTTAAGTTCGGTAGGCCAATCTTCAAGCTCAGCTTGCCGATGGAGTAAGTTCAATAGGCCGAGCTATTAGTTCGACCTGTTAACTGAATGATAATCTGTTCACGTGTATTTAAGCGATTTTATTAGATATTGATCTATATTCGAATTTTTGAGGCCTTATCTGATAAAGACTAACCCTTGGGTCCAACCTCTATAAATAAGGAGTGAGACTTCATAGTTATTAAGATCAGTTGAGAGATCAAGGTGAGCACTTTATTATGTGAGTCTCTAAAACTTTCCTGCAGAGCTGTTGTTCACAAATCACGAACGGTAGTCCCGAGTATTTCTCAATTGGTTGGAAGGAGAGTCACAGGAGAAGAGTTGTACATTGTGTGCCCACATGCACTCGGATTGTGGATAGAGAATAGCAAAGAAAAACCAGTTGGTTGAAACTCTTCTAGATCGTTCTTCTCTTCATTGATTGTAGAAGCTCTTCAACAAACAAGGTTAGTAAAATCTGGTTAATTTATGTATATGGCGTATCAAACTTGTGTTTTGAAAAATACTCTGGTATAAAAAAATTTTAAATTTCTACTGTGTACTATTTTTCTAACACCAATCACCAATTAGGAGAAAGTGAGATTGCTTCTTACCTATATGATTTGTCTCCATAATTTAAATTTTCAATTTTAAATAAAGTACATTTATTGAAATTAGAAATTTCTAGAAACCGAAAACTTGGTGAATAAGTCTTGGACTACATAAGGAACCCTTCCTTATGCCATTATGTGCAATAGACAATAAGTGGGAGCCACTATCTATTTTTCAAAATTAATTATTATTTATTTATTAAATGATATAATTATTTAATAATTATAAATTAATTCATAATTAATTTATTTTTGAAATATATTTAATTTAAAATTTCATAATTCTAAATTAATTAATTAAATAAAATATTCTTATCTAAACAGTGTTTACAATGACAGCGGGGGATCAATAGACCCATAATTTAAAGCTCCAATAAAACCAATATATTAATTAAAATATCTAATTAATATATTACTCTACTATTAATTTTAATGCTACTCCACTAAAAACGTGAAATACATTCTTGAAATTATAGATATAATTACTCATATTTTTAAAGTCATCCATTTGAAATAGTCATTGTACATAAATTGATCCTGCATAAATAATTCATCATTAGAGCTAAGTAAAATCTATGAACCTCTTCAATTATATTTTTTTCTTTGAGTGTCATTGATTCTCTAATGAATAATAAATTTATGAACTTAATCACAAATTTGAGTGCTCATATTATTCAAAACCCGAAGCAACACTCAAGAAAATTATTTATCTGCTTCCCATTAAATAAAAAATATATTCCATCTTGTAATATTAATGTTGCCGACTAACTACTTTACTATGCCTACAAAATACAAGAGATAAAGACATAATTTCATAAATAGAAGTCGACTAGTAACTCAAAATTTAGATCATCATATATACGACCTTCAGTTCATGTGATCAAAACTTGCTATATTTTAAAAGAAATTATTTAGCTATTTATATCACATAATATTTCGATCTCATATAATCTCTTTATATACAATGCACTTATTTAATGGTTTACTGTTAATGAATTGTAGTAGTAATGCTTAATTAAAAATTTCATACTTTAATTGAATAATTAATTATGTATTACTGACTATTTTAATAATCAACCTTAAACATTATTTTCTTGTATATAATACTTATATACAATATTTAAGGCGATATAGTTGATTATGAAATTTTAATAATATTCATAAAATATACATGCACATAAATATAATAAAAAATTCACTTTATTTATTTGTAATTATATGCTTTACAAAAATGTTACATTCTTTAAAGATATCTATTTTATAATATACAAGTCTTTCTTCAATGGGACTCTGTTTCTGATCATTTGTTATGGCCAAAATCACTTTGTTTTTTTTTTTACAAATTTACGTTTAGAAGACGGATACTTATTAATGAGTTATTTTTTACTACCCATTGTTAAAATCTCTAAAAAGGGACAAAAAAAAAAAAAAGGGAGAATTACTAAACCGACAAAACATCAAAGTCAAAGGACGAACACGCAATTAAGCTATAATGCAATTATTAAGCAGGAACTAGCTAAATCTTATCCTCGGGGTAGACTAAACTATCTTTAAAGCCAAACGGACCCACACACCCTCAAAACCCTAATCTTCCCCTGTGGCATATCCTATAAAGGATTAGAGTCGTTCCATTTTCTGCTGGTTCTGCGCTCAGCTCTTCGCCGCTCCACAGAAAGAAGTTCCATTCTTAACGAAGCTAGAAGCAGCCAACAATGGTGACCGCCAAGAAGACCGTAATATTCTCTCTCTATCGATCTATTCTTTTCTTCTCTCATTCTTGTTTGAACATTCTGAATCAATTCTCGTTTCGAATCCCCAACATTTTGCTGAGATCCGCTGCCAACTTGATTGACGACTAATTTGGAAAATTTCTATTTTTTCTCTTTAGTTTTCTCGGCTTCCAAACAGATCGTTTGTTTTTGCGATTTTCATTTATCTGTGTTTTGTTTTTGTTTTTTCAATTTGCGCAGAAGAAGACTCATGAGAGCATCAACAACAGGCTTGCTCTTGTGATGAAGAGTGGCAAGTATACCTTGGGCTACAAGACGGTCCTCAAGTCCCTCAGGAACTCCAAAGGTATACCTTGGACACGTTCGTTTTCTTTAATGGAGATTTCATTGCATGCATATATTGAAAAGTAAAAGTTTTAGGGCTAGTTTTTCTTTGTAAGAAGATATCTTTCTTTTTTTTGGTCTTTGAGTGTAGGCTTGATTACTAATCAAAATTGTTATTTTGTTGACCAATAATGCGTGGCGATTACTAAAATTGTATGTTGCATCTAATTGTTGCAAGCTTTCCGTCATTGGTTTTTACCTTGTAAAAATAATCATTTTGGAAACTTATGAGTAGAGATGTAGGACGGTGATGTTATATAAAGAGAAGTTTGCTGTTTCATTTGTAGATTTTCTTATCTTCTTAAAGAAGAGTTTTATCTATGTCCGAGGCTCTGTTTTCTCTGCCATATTCATGTATGTAGATTTCCTATTTTTGGGTTTCTTGGTTCCTTCCTATTTGTAGGGAAGTTGATCATCATTGCCAACAACTGCCCTCCTCTACGCAAGTCGGAGATCGAATACTATGCCATGTTGGCTAAGGTTGGAGTCCATCACTACAATGGCAGTAAGTTTCTAACCATAGGTCTCATTTGATATCACATTTTAATCTTTTTGCATGATTTTTGTCGTCTCTGCATCTTCTGGGTTACGTTTTAAACAATGTGATCTAATAATTGCAAGGAATGATGAAGTTCAGTTACTGGGCCTAATGGTTATTTTAATTTATTTTATTTTTGTCTCAAAGAGCCTATATCTTTTTTCAAGTGGGTGGTTAAGCGTCTTTTGTCAATAGCTGCATATAAGTCATGATGGACGCCATTCAATGCTTAGGTTTCTAGTTTGATTTCTTTTTGGTTTTCTATGTTCGTCTAATTCTCTGGCCCAATAGCTCAAAACTTAGTTTGAATCTGAATAGAATAACTTATTTAGAATCTGAATAGACTAACTAACGCAAGGGCCCTCTGCTTCCTAACATGTTTGTGTGCGTGTGTTGAGAATCTGGTTTAGCAAAGTTTTCTTATTATTTTTTGAATTTTGTGCTTATTGTCTCATTGCTGCATTGCCAGCATTGAGAACTTGTGGTGTCTTGTGATCTGATGCATTTGACTTGCTTGTCATTTTTTCTTGTATGATGTCGCTGAATTAATGCTTGGAATTCTTTTACTTTATGCCAGACAACGTAGACTTGGGAACAGCATGTGGGAAATACTACAGAGTATGCTGCCTTAGCATTATTGATCCTGGTACTTACCGTCAAGTCAAGGCTTCTTTTGCTCTCAAACCAATTTTTATCTCTTTTTTCCCTTATTTAAGATCCTGATTGTTTATGTAATTTTTCTTTTCAGGTGACTCGGATATCATTAAGAGCGTGCCCAGTGAACAATGATTATCCCATGATCTGCATCAGGTCTTAGATTTTGGTCGGTCCTTTTTCGCTTTTTTCCTTTGTTTTTGGTTTGGGAGGTAAAAAAATATCACTAGTGAAGTTTGTTCAACAGGAAAAACATTGTGTTAATTGGAAGGAATCTTCTTTTATGGTACTTCTTGATTGTTCTGTGGTGACCTTAATTTTATATTTTAGGATGTACCGTATCCCATTTTGTGGACAACTTGGATTTTAATTTTATTATTGTTTTTCAATTAATATGCGTCTTGCGTCTTGCTTTGGCATGTACAACGAGAAAAGTAATATTGGTTTGTTTGACCCGGCTTTCAATATGCATGCTCTAGCTAGCATACATACAAATGACGAAGCGTTTTTCGTATAACTATGCTAAGAATGAATTAATTCTAAAAGAAATGGATATGGCATAGCAATGTAGAGAATTACAACTGAATCCTTTGGTGAATAAGAAAGCACAAGAAAAAGCAAACTGATTTTAGGGGAAAAAAAGGATTATAAAAAATTATATACCTTCATCCTTCCAAGCTAGAACTGGGATAAGTTTGTGGAATCAGTCGCGGGTGGGGGAACTAATTAATTGTTCGCTTATGTTTTACACGTTTTTGTGCTAGAACTATAGTTATTAGTTAAGCTAGAAACAAAGAAAAAATTTTTTTTTCTCAATCCCAAACTCAAAATGAAGATTCAATCAAATTTCATGTTGAATTAACCGAAACAAATTTTCCCAATTCAATTAATGCCGGCATTGGGGGGTTTTAAAAAACAGCTTTTCGGCCAAAAAAAAATTTTGATGAATGGCCTTTTTTTTTTTTCTTTTTGGCATTACAAAACTAACTTTTTGGGCATTAAAACAGTTTCAGTTTTTTTTCTAACATATTTAGGTTCCTCTCTTCGATACAGTCTTTTTTGTCTTTTTTGTGAAAAAAAACTGGAGCAGCTTCGGTGTTCAAAAAAGTCCTTTATTTTATTCCAAAAAAAGAGAGGCTATTTTCTTAATTGAGATTTTTTTTCGGTCCTTTTTTCAAATTAATCCCATTGGTTAAAATTGAATCTTGCTCCACCCCTCCAACTCAATTAATAGTGCTTCGAGAGAGAGGTCGAGAGAATTCGTTACTGGCTGTTGGCTAATCTGTGTTGATGTAGGTCATGTCTTAATTCCTTAATATCCCCTTGGCCCAGTTTTAAAGGCCTCTTTGACGTTCATGGCAGAATAGGAGAGAAATATGGCATCGGTAGTAATTAATCTTTGTTATCCATGTAAGCTTGATAGTCCATCATAGTCAGATAATTTTGTCACTTGACGATTCTGCTTAAAAACAGTTGCGCT
>CAMOHE010047169.1:86654-156979 GCA_946598075.1 Artocarpus hirsutus | reverse complement strand
AAAATGAAAGGTTACAACCGACGATTTAATGGGAGATTATGAGCACCATTATCATGGAAAATGAAGGGTTGCAACCAATGTCATTATGCACATAAATCCTGGATTGTAACGTTCATTTTCTTAAGATTATATAAAGAACTCTCCTCCACATGTTTTAAAAGATATAGTTACATAGATTAGATTATTTGAGATTGATGAAAATTCCACAATTAAACTTACTTACAGTCCATCACCAAATTTAGAGATAGCAATTTCTCTTTAAAAGGTCTATTGTTTCAATAATGAAAATACTTGATTATAAGACATACAAATATAGTATCATTTAGTGACCTATCTAACGAAATCTAACCAAATGACCAAGGATTTTTTTTATTTTAAAGTTTGGAATGATGTCTTTGATTCAAGAATATAATTTTTCTGTATATATTTTAATCTATGGTTGATAGAATATAAAACAAACGAGGATTGATGGTAGAGTACGATTACTAGAGGCCTGTTTATTTATTTATTTATTTTTTTGTAAATGCTTTTTGTTTACGCATTCATTTATATTTTTAACTTGCTAACACAATTTTATATCAATCTTAATGCAAAAGTTTGAAGGAGTATACATATAACTAGGAATTTTCTAAAATGAAAATAATTAATCTCTAATGAATGAATAAGAGAAGAACAATCTAGAACATTGAAGCAAAATCGAAAAAAGGGGAAACTGAAAAAACCATTTTTGAATCATATTTAAGAGTATATTTAAATTCTACATCTCTTGGTTTCATGTGTGGATGACTAAGTAGCCAGTTGTATAATAATTTTGAACAAAAAACAACATACTTTCTACTTTATTTTTATTTATTATTTTTTCGCTATTGAATTTTAGACACCAAAAGGCGCACTTTGTGACTAAAAGCATTTAGTTACCAAAAGTGTAGCGTTTTGTGACTGATATTTTAGTTACAAAAGTAGCTAACTTTTACCAACTAATTTTGGTCGTTAATTGTTATTTTCAGTGACTAAATTAATTGAGTCGTAAAAACTTAGTCTTCCCTCCATGTTTCATATTTGGGGCCAAAGTTTTTTTTTGACTAAAAACAATTTAGTCGATAAATTTACCTTTTTGCGACTAAAAGGTTAGTCATTAATAAACTTAGGACCAAAAACTATGCAAGGTTTTGCTAAATAATTCGGCGACTAAGGTTTAGTCTCTAAAAGATAGATTTACTGACTAGAAGTTTTTAGTCTCTAAAAGTTTAGTCGTTAAAAGTGCAATTTCTTGCAGTGATGTAGTACTCCACGCCATGTTGAAGGGGCTGTCCGGTGGTGTCGAGCACGGGTTCTTGGGCTGTGGCTACTATGGCGACGGCAAGGCATATGCAGCCCAAGATTCCGATAAGTTTCATGTTCAGCTTCATTTGTTGTAGGTTCTAGTCTTGCTCTCTGAAACCATCCCAAAAACAAAGTAATAATGCTTTGTATTAAAGAAACAATAATGGGGTTTTGTGACTAATATTTTTGTACATAGATGTGTCTATTTTCTTCTCATATATAGTTGGCAAAGCCACATATATATATATATATATATATATATATATATATATATTATAGGATATATGAAGTTGTTGAGAACATGTACATGACAAGGTGGGTAAATAAAAGTCCATGTCTGTCATCCATATGACAAGTGACTTGTACCGCAAGTGTTTATTACCTTCAATTGATAATGCCATGCATGCACCGTGGTTGTGATTGGTATTCGCATGCATGTTTCATGTTTGAATGGTAAGACACCAATGTGACAAGTACAAACGAAACGATCACAGATAAAGAAGTGGTTGGTCAAAATAAGCTTATCCATATTGTGCATAAAATTAAAATTAATCCTCTTTAAAAATTAAGCCACTTTATTTGGAACTTCTTCAAATTAGTTATAAGTCGCGTATTTAAATAAGAAAATCATCCTTCAACAGGATTCTTATTAGAGAAACTAATTAATATCTTGAAGAACTCTGTCTGAAAATTGAAGTCGTGATTAGAGGATACAAAATGTTGTGTTTAATTTACTAGGAAAAGATACTATGCATACAGCCGAAAAGGTCACCACATCTTTTTTTTTTTTTTTCCTTTTGATTTTATTTGTGAAATTTGATAAAAGTTATAGTTTGTCCCCTAAACTTCAATATGAGAAATATCCCATTTGAAGATGAAACTACGAGTATACGGTCTTTTTTTTTTTTTTTTTGGGGATCTGCCCGAAGGTGATGTGGCGATTAGAAAAAGGATTATGTTTTCCAAACACAACTGATAATTTAATGTGTGTGCATTTTCTTTCGTGGGAGCCAATTTCACAACCTGCCTATTAATCCCGCCTTTTTTTTGAAGGAAAGAAATTGCAGTTTAACAAGGGCTCGCTACAATTTTCTTGATTTGAACCTATGCGTACTAGTAAAGAGTAACATTAATGGATCCCGCCTGTACTACTTTCATCTTTTATCGTTTAAATCCTTATTGTGTTTCCAAATACTCGTTTGGATTGTAATTAAATAGTTGTGTCCAAGATTTCATAATTTAAGGAAATTTATCGTGGATTGCAAAAAAAGGGACGTCTAGACTCCCTTGTAGTCTTTGAAACAAGAAAAATTATTCAGTGGATTAGACGTATCACATCATGCTTACGTGGTACACTCGATTAATAAAAAATTGACATTTGGATAGTTTGCACTTGTCAATTCTATAATTATATATCTCTTTTTAAGCATATTTCACATTAATTATTTAGTCAAAAGCATTATTAATGTTTACCAAAATTCTTAATATTAGTTGATTTTAAACTTTCAAACACCATTATTCTGATTTGTTAATAAAAATACTCGAACCTTGCCATCAAATTAAATATGCGACTACAATTTTTTTTCCCCCCCAAACAGCGACTAGAAGATATGTTATTTTATAACATCATGTGTATACTACATGAATGTCTTTCTGCAAGCAACAAAATAATATATGTACATATATATATATATAAATTCTCATCACATATATACATGTGCACGAATCATAGAAAATATACACCATAAGACGAAGAAAACTAATAAAAAAAATTTCTTCAAGAAAGAAAAAAAAAAAGAAGATAAACGTTCTAGAAAAATTATGCTTAAAATACCTTTTTCTATCCATATTCCAAAAAATAAAAACAATTTTATCTTCCATGCTAATTTTTAGTGGCTACTAAAGATAACCTCTTATAATGATATGCCTTCTAGAGTGTAAAAGGGTTGTATCAGTTTGACATCGTAGGATGAATGATGTATATTGAGAGCTCTGTAAATCACAAAGTGAACACCCCCACTCTTAAACTGGCCATTAGCGTCTACAAATCTTATAGGCTTGAATTAAATGTGGTTCAACTCGATTGGAAATAATTTTTAAGAAATTGACTATAAACATTATTTAAAAATAATTAATATAAGAATTATTTTAGCATATAATAGGAAAGAGAAATATAAGGATGACATGTAGAAACTTCTTAAAAGTCAATTTTATTTTGATCGGCTGAATCACGTAGCTGGTACACCTAATCTGCTGAAATAGTTTCTCCGTAAAAAAAGTCGAACGAAGCCGTCTTTAACTATACATATATTTTTTCACACGGAAAAGAGTAACAGATACTAAAAAGAAAGTTCTGATTAAAAAGGTTAGAACCAACAGTTTTGATTCATAAATTGTATCATATAAAAATTTTATACTGTAGCAATTATTTATTTTTTACTGTAGCATATGAGAGCTTTATATTATTTATAGTTATAATTAATAGTTTCAATCATTTTTTCAAACCACTTATACAGCTTTTGACTAGTAAACGCTGGAAACAAAATCGTAACATGCAGTTTCGTTTTTTTCCCTTAATTGAAGTTACGTATTCTTATTGAAACTCAATTGTGCTTGAAAATCAATTAAAACTGCATATAAAGTAAATTTAATATCCAGCACTGCGGGCATATATATATATAGCGAGCAGGAAAAAAAAAGCAAAATTATACGTTAAACCAAAGTTGTTTCCTCAAAAATAATATATATATATATATATATTATATATATTTGGAAGCTTTATGCTAAAGACTGCCATCTAATTTACACGTACAGAATAATTGTCAATTTACAAAAGAATGAAAGAACTAATTTTTGAGTTTTAGAAGGTCTCACTTGCTTGTAAACATAATAAACCGGTAATTTTACACCTAAATTTAAATTCTCCACCATAATTTAAAAGATAAATTGTCACTAGACAAGGGAAGATTCTATCGTAGCTAATTTTGTAGCTAAGATTTATTAGGCAAGATGTAAAAACGTCCTTGAAGTATAAATCCATGCCTTATACATATATGACCATGAATTTTTTCGTCTCTTGATTTACTTTATAAATTCCAACATGTAGTCAGAAAAGATCGGCCTAGAAATATAGTAGCGTGTATAATGATAATAATAATAATGAACTAAAAATATTTATTTATACAAGAGATGAATTCGTGATCATTTAAGAGCTAAGAAGCGTGTAGTACTGGCATGGTAGAGCTATATAGCTATTACTATAGCTTTATTCAAGACTCTAATTACACCATTTATTTACTAATATTATACCATATATATACTATTCAAAGAATATTTTATTAATACAATCTCATCTCATATATCTCCATGCAGTTGGACGCCCCTTAGTTAATTGATTGTAGCTCTCTCAAACGCAACAGGGAAAGCAGCGGTGTCGTTCAACGACAACAACCTCGTACCATTCTCAACCAAAACATTAACAAATCCACAATCAAACCTACAATAATAGCATAGTTGAGAAGGACACCATCTTAAGCCATAAGAGCCATTAAGCAGTACTGCTGGCCCTTTGTAAACAGAAAAGTAGTTGAGAAAACTCGCGTTGTCTCCCGTACCGATCAATCTGCTTCCGGTCACCGTATCGTTCTCGCCGACCTTCCAAACTGTCGATTGATTACATGTCGTGTTCCCGGAGAACTCGACCTTGAAGTTCCTCGAGACTCTCACCACGCTTTCTTCCTCCAAGTGAGGCGAAAAGGTGACCGGGATCCCTCCGGAAGAATTGGCGTTTTCTTGACCGACGTAGTACGGGCATGAGCCATTTCGATCGACGAGCGTGAAGTTGCCACCATCGCCGGCGACGGCAGGCTTGATGTAGTACTCCACTCCACGGAGGAGAGGCTGGCCGGAAGTGTCGAGGACGGCATCTTCCTCAGCTCCAGCGGCTATGGCGATGACAAGCCATGTGCAGATAATTAGGGCTCCAGTCAGCTTCATGATAAGGGGATTATTATATTATAATGATAAATTGTTTGTTGGATTCTGTGATGATATTCTTAAATATGACAACAATAGCACATGGTACTACATTGGCATTTATAGGGTGTGGTCGTTATTAGTTTCGATGGTGTTGTTTGAATTTTAATTTTCTAGATTTGAGACTTATGGAAGAAATTAGGTGATGAATAAAAGTCTAATTAATATTGTCTACTAATCCAACGAAATTTTAAGTGCCGTGTAGGTTAAGGGTCTCGTAATATGTAACATGTGAAATGGTAAAATTTTGAGAAAACTTGCATTTGAATTAATATATAGTTGACGGTGTCAATATTAGAAACGCACATATGAAGATGTATTATAAATGATCAAGGAAGGAATTAAACAAATGGAATATTGACGAAGCTGTGAATTTTGTTCGTCTTAAGAGAACTACATGCGCCCTTTACAGTTGCGTCACGGCGTTCGAAACTTCATTGCAATGTTACTCTGGAGCCCTACGGCGCCTCTCGGTAAGACCAGACGGGTTGGTCAATATGGGGAAAGTTTCCTGCCTAACCGCTGCTTCAAAATCTTTGACTTTTTTTTTTTTCTTTTTTGAGGGGGGGACGAAATCAATTGTTATTATTTGTCTTTATCTTTTCTCTTTTAAGCGAAAGAAGAGACAGGGTATGTTACTAGGGTCGTTCTCGGGTGGGTGGATACCTCAACGGTAAGGTTTTGTTTTTACATCTAATCATTGTTTTTGTCCTTTTGTTTTAAAACCGTTGAAAAATAAATGTCTACCAATAAGTTTTTTTTTTAATAGGCACAGAGAAATTTAAGAGAAACTAGATGAAATATCAGTCATTAAATATTTTTACAAGGATGGGGCTCTTATTTGTATTTTTATGTTTAATCTTGGCAACAACAAGTTTTATAGGGAATTTTCTAAAGGTTACACAATCTTCAAGACTTGGCCTTTGTTCGTGTTCCTCTGCATGATCACATGACAAACTCCCACACCTTTTATTTTGAAAATTGCTTGAGAAATAGGACCCTTCTTCCCCACACTACTTTTTGCCTATTTTTCTTTCTTTTTTTTTCCTTTTTTTTAATCTTTGGGGATGACAAATGTTGATCACTTAATTAGAATTCTAGACCCTCAAAAAAAATTAGAATTTTAGATTTGAAGGAGACTAAGAATTGCGACGACATCAGTGCCCACAAGAAAGCCGCCCTTAGGGTGGCCAATAGTTGAAGGGCAATTTTTCTTCCATCCAGAAGCTTTCGTCATGTAAGCAACTCCACAAAGATGTACGTCAATTTGAGAAAAATAACTTTTGTAGCAATGTTTTTCCATCGTAACATTTTCATGAGTAAGTTTAAAGCATACCACTTCTAAAATGTGTAAAGAAATTATTGATTATAAGTGTTTTAGGTTAGGATTATGTAGTCAAGTATTACTGTCATGCCTCAAAGTACGAGAGGTAACGTAGCAGTTTAATTAAGTTAATTAAGTAGAAATTTAGTTAAAACATCAACTTAAGAAATAAGAAATTATTTATAAAAAAGTGATAATTTTAAAAAATTTTTATTTAAAGCGAGCAATTAAAATATTCAAACAAATAAGGATAACAAAATAAACAATAAGGAAATAACATAAATTATAAAAATATAAAAAGAGATGAGAATGAGTCCCACTGACCCATATCTTGTTCACACATATAGTACTGGCAATATTAATTTACAACCACAGTCCAAAATAAGAGAGAGGAAGGTGAAGTTATACTTGCCTTAATTTTTATAATTTAAATAACCTACTTGATTCTCCTATAGCTCGCCGGTCCGGTCAACGGATTCTCCTTCAAACCTAACCTAATATCTGCCTAGTGAGAAAGATTTTAAAACAAATAAAATGTGAGGGAAAGACCTAGTAGGACTATATTTCTAAAAACATTTAATTTTAAAAGGAAGATTTCCATTATTCAAGAAAATAATTAGAGAATGAACTTGAATATATAATAATTAAAATTCAATAAAAATTTATCTTACCAAAACCTTTTATTGGTAGACCAGAAAGAATATCATTTTCTTTTCCTAGGCAAACCATATATATGACACCAACGTAGTGCCCCAGCTGGGTTTTGGGACTTACCCCCAAGGTCGCACACTACACGACCCGATCTCTGATATGGCATCATTCCTTTAAATATATGTATATATCTTTTTATAATCATTAAAGTCTCTTTTTACCAAATATAATCATTTACATTCATTATGAGATTCATTATGAAAATCACCTCGGTCTACAGTTTATAAAATAGTCAAGGAAATTCTTTTTCAACAATTATTGAAAATATTTTAATGAAAATCCTTTTTCGGCCAAAATCATTTCTAAAACTAGGTTACCAAGAAAGAGAGGTAGAAGTCATATCTCAATATTGGTGCCGGTGTCCCACACCGTAATTCTAATCCGCTATACGTTAGTTTCGTAGATCCACGAACAACCTTAAATAGAAACTAGGTCTATCAGGACCTAGCTTGAGATATCCTATGTTACTAAATCATCTCATGGTGTCCTAGTATGCCATTTAAGTTTATAAAATCATTTTACAAAGTTAGAATTTCAATCAGGGTTCAAAATGGTGAAAACGGATGAAAAATCATAAAATTTTACCATGCCCGGTCGACCTGTCGGTTGCCCTGGTTCTGCCGGCCGAACTTTTTCAGGTTTGGCCTGTTGGTCGGATGAATCCGACCTGCCGAACTCATGAACTTCGGCCCACCGATCTGGAAAAATTTTAGAATTTTCCAAGACGGGTTTCGGCCCTTCGAGCCCAAATCTTCATTTTAACCTGTTTTTCTCATTTCTTAGGCATAGGAAACATCAATAGATGATAGAAAAACATTATAGAACACTTTTAAATCAATTTAAACAAGATTTCGACAAAAATTTTGAAAAATCCTAAAAATAGAGAAAAATAGAAAAAAATAAAAAATTTTGATTTAAATCCGTTTTTGTTCAAACAAAGCTTAGATTCTAGTTGTTCTAAGTTCCTCTAACTTAGTTTGATAGTTTTCTAAACTTAGAAAAGCTTAAATTTCAAAATGCAAGAAAAATTGAAAAGTTTTAAAAGTTTTAAAAATTTGAAAAGTAACCTTGGATTAAGCTTTGAATCGTGTTTTCGGTTGCTCAATCATATTCCCGAGCCTCTATTCCACAAAACCAAAGCTTGAGCATGAATTTTTGATTCAAAATTTGAGAGAAAGAAGAAAGAGAAGGAGAGACAGAGAGGAGAGAGAGAGACACGGGTGGGAGAGTGAGAAAGAAAGATTGAGTGAGTGAAGGAAAGTGGAAAGGAAATAAATAGAGAGAAAAGTGGACGGTTTCACTGTGTGAAAACCGTGTGCCGCCCACGGTTTTGTAAAATGAGCATTTGACAAATTTTTTGTTTTCAAATTTAAAATAACAAATAAAAGTGATTTAAAGTAATTAAAAATCATCAAAATTATCAAAAACAACATTAATTTTGAAATTCCACAAAATGATCAAATTAAGTTTAAAATACTCTTTATGCTACACTAATCTACCATTTTACTCACTAATAACATTTAATTAATTTTGGGGCATTACAACTCTCTACCCCTAAAAGAAATTTCGCCCTCGAAATTTACAAATCGGTTTAGAAACAAACCAAATGCAGATACAACTCCTGCATATTCGATTCTAATTCCCAAGTGGCTTCATCAACCCCGTGATGCTACCACATGACCTTTACTAACAATATATCGCGACGATGCAAGCTGATCACTTTACGATCGATGATCTGGATCGACACTTCTTCGTGCATTGTGTCTTCCTAAATCTGTATATCATGAAATGAAACTATCTTGTTTTGCTTAGGTGGACACTTCCAAAGCATCGACATGTCGAATACGTCATGAACATGTGAAAGTTTTGGAGGAAGATCGAGTCGATAATCAACCACACCCACGCATTGATTAATCTCGAACGGTCCAACATACCTTGGTGCAAGCTTACCACTTACTCTGAATCGCGAAATGCCCTTGTGAGGTGATACCTTCAAGTGTACAAAGTCTCCTACCTTGAATTCCAAGGGTCGACACCTTCTATCTGCGTAACTCTTCTATCAACTCTAAGCTGCCTTCAATCGATCTCGAATTATGGCGACCTTCTCATTACTATTGCGAACCTCATCTGGCCCAAGAATAACTCTATCTTCCAGTTCAGCCCAACACACCAATGACCGACACGGTCATCCATATAGTGCTTCAAATGGTGCCATACCAATACTCGATTGATAGCTATTGTTATACGCAAACTCCGTTAGATGCAAGTACTTGTTCCAGTTTCTACCGAAATCTATCGCACGTGTGCGTAACATATCTTCAAGAATCTGAATAACCCACTCAGATTGTCCATCGGTCATGTGCCATGCTGAAGTTCAAATCTATACCCAAAGCCTCCTAAAAGCTTCTCCAATACTTGGCATTAAATCTGGTATCTCTATTTGATGTGATGGACAATGGAACTCTGTTCAACCGCACTATGTTCTACAAATACAATTCTCCAAGAACTCTTCTCAAACAAGTCGACCTGAATGGAATAAAATGAGCTGACTTCGTTAACCTGTCGACCACGACCTAGATTGCATCATGCCTTTGCTCCGTCCTCGGCAATCTAGTAAGAAAATCCATCGTCACATGTTCCCATTTCCATCCTGGGATAGGAAGTGGTTGAAGCTAACCTGCTGGCTTCTGATGCTTGGCTTGTACTTGAAGACAAGTCGTACACTTGGCCACCTATTCTCAAACGTCTTTCTTCATACCTTTCCACCAACATTGCCTCTTTAGATCACGATACATCTTTGTACTTCCCAGATGAATAGCGAACTAAGACTTGTGGGCTTCATCCATAACAGCCTTTGTTACTTCTACAATTGCTGGAACTACAAGGAGCTTCCTCAAGTACAATGATCCATTGGCACGTATCCTCCATTCTTCAAATTGCTCTCTGTTTTGAATCCATGTCCAGATTCCCTAAAGATGCAGGTTTTGCCATTGATTTTGCTTCACCATCTGAATAAGAGCTGGGGTCATCTCCATGTGGTACATTGAAACGTGATCGTAGTCTTCATAATAATGTAGCCCAAACTCACTTACTGCTGCATCTCTTTTCCAATCTTCAAGAGCCAGACATGTAAGTATCCCAGAAGACTTCCGACTAAGCACATCCGCAACTGCATTAGCTTTCCCATGATAGTACTACAATGCAAAATCATAATCCTCCATGTATTCCATCCACCTTCGCTGCCTCAAGTTCAAATCCCTCTCAGTAAACAAATACTTAAAACTCTTGTGGTTAGAGAAAACCTGAAATGTCGCCCCGTACAAGTAACATCTCCATATCTTCAGTGCGTGAATCATCACTGCAAGCTCTAAGTTGTGAGTAGGGTAGTTCTGCTTGTGAAGTCGTAGCTGTCTTGATCCATATGCTACCACGCCTTCATGCTGCATCAGCACACATCCAAGTCCTCGTCTTGATGCATCTGTGTAAACTTTGTATGGCTCATCACTGTTGGGAATGATCAATACAGGTGCTGAGGTCAACTGATTCTTTAGTTCTTGAGAAGCGAGTTCACATTCTTTATCCTACCCGAACCTAACATTCTTTCCAATCAATCTTGTCAACGGTGCTGCTATCTTTGAGAAATCCTTTACAAACTTCTTGTAATACCCTGCAAGTCCCAAGAAACTACAAACTTTCGCCATATTCCTTGGTTGTTCCTATTCCACTATGGCTTCTACCTTAGACGGATCCACTAAAATACCATGTTCGGATATCATATGACCTAGAAATTTGATGTCTGTTAACCAAAACTCACACTTTTCCTTCTTAGCATACAACTAGTGATCCTGCAAAATCTGAAGCATGATTTTGAGATGTCGTTCATGCTCCTCCCAAGTCTTAGAATAGACCAAGATGTTGTCGATGAACACGATTACAAATTGATCCCAATAGGGCCTGAATATCCTGTTCATCAAGTCCATGAATGCTGCCGGGGCATTCGTCAATCCAAATGGTATTACCAGAAATTCAAAGTGTCCATACCAGGTCTTAAAAGCTGTTTTAGGAATGTCCTCTTCCATAATCCTGAGCTGATGGTATCCCAAACACAAATCTATATTTGAGAAATACCGCGAACTTCCTAACTGGTTAAGCAGCTAATCAATCCTGAGCAGAAGATACTTGTTCTTCACCGTGACCTAATTCAACTGTCGATAATCTATACATAACCTAAGGGTTCCATCATGCTTCATTGTAAACAAAACCGGTGCTCCCCACGAGGATGTACTATTTTGGATGTATCCCCTATCAGCAAGCTCCTGAAGTTGCTTTCTTAGTTCTTTCATTTCTGTTGGCACCATCCGATAAGGTGCTACAGAAATTGGTATTATTCCTAGAAGCAACTCAATACCAAATTCAATCTCCTAATGTAATGGCAATCTTGGCAACTCGTCAGGGAAGACATCTTTAATTCATCTACCACTGGAATTGTTGCATTTCTTCTCGAGGCACTAGACTCTCCTTCTAAGTTCATGAGAAGGACGTAGCAAGCTAAATTCTTTCGCTCTCTAAGGCATGTCTTTATAAGAAACTCACTCATTAGCCGATCACCATCACCTTGGTAAGTGATCGTCGTCCCCTATCGAATACTAGGGTTACTTTCCTAAGTTAACAGCCTATGACTGCACTGTATCTATACAACCAGCCCATCCCTAGGATTACATCATAGGAACTCATGGGGATTACAATCAAATCACTTTTTAAAATCTCATCCCTAATTTTTATTTTACAAGCTTTACAAATACTATTCACACACACCCGCCCCAAGGGTGAAGCTATAACTAAGGGTTCGTCGAACTCTTCTATTTCTAATCCCAAGGCATGTACAAAAGAGCTTAAAATGAAAGAATGAGTAGCATCAGTATCGAATAACATATGTGCTAAAGACTGAGAAACCATAATCATACCATCGACAACCGTATTTCTGGTTTAAGCATCTGAACTCCCTGATATCATCATGTGAACCTGCACTGGAGCTTTCCCTTTACCTCTACCAACACTACTAGGTCCTAGGTTAGTTGGCCGATACTGCTGCGATGAAGGTGACTGCACACTGGCTGTACTCAGCGCTCGATACCGAGGGGCATTGTGCTAGAAATTCTACAGCTGGTATCATTGTGCTGGGTATGCAATGGCTGGGGAGAGAACTGATGGAACTGAAGCTGAGGGAACTATTGAGACTGAGGTAAAGTCTAAGACTAGGGCTGACGACTAGCTCCTTCTTCGGCCTAAATATGTAGACGAGCACTCCTAATCGGGCAATTCCTCTTGATGTGTCCTGGCTGCTGGCAATAATGGCAGTGAAAGCTGTAGGGGTTGCTGCGACCGTCGCTAGATGAACTGCTACTGCCACTGTTCATGCCATCCTGTTTGTTCTTTCTCAGAGTTGGTTGACTACTATTACTCCTTATGCCACTCCGTTGTGGTCCTCTTGACATGTTGGCTCGATTCTCATAGTATTGGGCATAGTCATTTTTCATCGATATTGTTGATGACACAAGCTCTTTGAAGTTCCTGAGTCGTAAGGCAACCAACTGTCGTCGGATAGGGGCTTTGAGTCCTTCCTGAAACTTAATGCACTTCTCATGTTCCGATGCCACTGTAGAGGGAGCAAACTTGGCCAATTTGTTGAACCTTGCCTCATATTCTCGAACTAACATATCACCTTGTTGCAACCTATAGAACTTAGTTGCCTTCTGGTCTCTAATCCTTGTGGAAAGTAGCGGTCATAAAACAACTCTTCAAACCTATCCCAACTGATGTTACCATTGTTTTCCAGGCACTTTGCTTGCTTCCACCAAGTATTAGCATCACCTTTGAACTTGTACGCTGCAAATTCCACATGATACTCTATTGGCACACCAAGAGTATCCAGTGCTTCACGATCGAGTCAAACCAATATTCTGCTACTTGCGGGTCCCTGTTTTCGTTGAAAGTCGAAACAGACGCATGTCGAAATTTCTTAAAGTACGTATGCCGATGACTAACCTCAGAATCCTCTGGTCTTGCCCTTGCTGCCATTTGCCAGAATGTAGCAAACATGGCCCTCATCATGCCTTCATCATTTCCAAACTCAACGTCAGTTGTCGAGCGTCATTTAGGTGCCATTCTCTCACTTTTGAAAACAAAATTTGGACTGTTAGTGGTATTTTGTTATCGTACCGATGTGTGCACAATTCCCAAGGTTCATAACCTTAAGCTCTGATACCATTCTATCACGCCTCGGAGCACGAGAGGTGACGTGGCAGTTTAATTAAGTTAATTAAGTATAAATTTAGTTAAAACATCAATTTAAGAAATAAGAAATTATTTATGAAAAGTAAAATTTTAAAAACTTTTTATTTAAAGCAAGCAATTAAAATATTCAAGCAAATAAGGATAACAAAATAAACAATAAGGAGATAATAGATATAATAAAAATATAAGAAGAGGCAAGAATGGGTCCCACTAACCCACATCTTGTGCACACATATAGTACTGATAATATTAATTTACAACCACAGTCCAAAATAAGACAGAGGAAGGTGAAGTTATATATGCCTTGATTTTTATAATTTAAATAACCTACTCGATTCTCCTATAGCTCGTTAGTCCAGTCAACGGATTCTCCTTTGAACCTAAGCTGATATCCGCCTAGTGGGAAAGATTTTAAAACAAATAAAATGTGAACGAAAGGCCCAGTAGGACTATATTTCTAAAAACATTTAATTTTAAAAGGAAGATTTCCATTATTCAAGAAAATAGTTAGAGAATGAACGTGAATAAATAAATAATTAAAATTCAATAAAAATTTATCTTACCAAAGCTATTTATTGGTCAACCAGAAAGAATATCATTTTCTTTTCTTGGGCAAACCATATATATGACACCACCGTAGTGGCCCGGCTAGGTTTTAGGACCTGCCCCCAAGGTCGTGCACTACACGACCCGATCTCTAATATGGCATCATGCCCTTAAATATATGTATATATCTTTTTATAATCATTAAAGTCTCTTTTTACCAAATCTAATCATTTACACTCATTATAAGTTCATTATGGAAGTCACCTCGGTCTACAGTTTATAAAACAGTCAAGGAAATTCTTTTTCAACAATTATTGAAAATATTTTAATGAAAATCCTTTTTCGGCCAAAATCATTCCTAAAACTAAGTTACCAAGAAAGAGGGGTAGAAGTCCTACCTCAATATTGGTGCCAGTGTCCCACACCGTAATTTCGGTCTAATATACATTAGCTCTACAGATCCACGAATAACCTTAAATAGAAACTAGGTCTATCAGTATCTAGCTTGAGATATCATATGTTATTAAATCATCTCATGGTGTCCTAGTGTGCCATTTAAGTTTATAAAATCATTTTAAAAAGTCAAAATTTCAATCAGGGTTCAAAATGGTGAAAACGGATGACAAATCACAAAAGTTCACCATGCCCGATTGGCCTACCGGTTGTCCTGATTTGGCTTGCCGGTTGGATGAATCCAGCCTGTCGAACTCATGAACTTCGGCCTGTCAAACATGAACTTTGTCCTACCAATCTGAAAAAATTCTACAATTTTTCAAGTATGGGTTTCGGTCTTCTAAGCCCAAGTCTTCATTTTAACCTATTTTTCTCTGTTCTCAGGCATGAGAAACATCAATAGATGATAAAAAAGCATTATAGAACACTTTTAAATCAATTTAAACAAGATTTGGGCAAAGATTTTGAAAAATCCCAAAAATAAAGAAAAATGGAGAAAAATAAAAAATTTTGATTTAAATCCGCTTTTGTTCAAATAAAGCTTAGATTCTAGTTGTTCTAAGTTCTTCTAACTTAGTTTGATAGTTTTCTAAACTTAAAAATGCTTAAATTTCAAAATGCAAGAAAATTGAAAAGTTTAAAAAGTTTAGAAAATTTGAAAACTAACCTTGGATTAAGCTTTGAATCATGTTTTCGGTTGCTCAATCACGTTCTCGAGCCTCTATTCCACGAAACCAAAGCTTGAGCTTGAATTTTTGATTCAAAATTTGAGAGAAAGAAGAGAGGGAAGGAGAGACAAAGAGGAGAGAGAGAGAGAAAGAGAGATTGAGTGAGTGAGGGAGAGTGAAAAGGAAATAAATAGAGAGAAAAATGGGCAGTTTCATTGTGTGAAAACCGTGTACCACCCATGGTTTTGTAAAACAAACATTTGACAAATTGTTGTGTTTCAAAATTTAAAATAATAAATAAAAGTGAATTAAAGTAATTAAAAATCATCAAAATTATCAAAAACAACATTAATTTAGAAATCCCACAAAATGATCAAAGTAAGTTTAAAATACTCTTTATGGCACACTAATCCACCATTTTACTCACTAATAACATTTAATTAATTTCGGGGTGTTACAATTACCAAAGGGTATTTTAACATTTTTTGTTAGGAGAAATTGTATGAATTAAAAAAATTAACAAGTGGTAACAAATACAATAATGATAATAGAAAAGTGGTGTACTACCAAATTTACTCTAAAAATGTAAGCATTAACTCCAGTCCAAAATCCACGTACTATAGGGCCTACTTTGGAGGCCTAAATTAAAAGCTCAGTCTCATGGGCTCATAGATAAAGAGAGCCCATGATTAAACAAGCAATCGGCTGGTACCTTATAGCAATACTAGTGTCTTATAGCAATGCTCCTTCTTGATATTGTATAGTGAATTTATCCCTAAAAACGTGGCACAATAACTGCCCGAGCATATTCATGGGTCTATAATTGATTCTCAATTGTTCTAATCATCTCTTTGACTACTACTATTTTGAGCAAACCGGCAATCATCCCTTCTTTTGACGCGCCTATGATTAAGCATTGCTATAAGACATCAATGGTATTGAGTACTATCCATTAATAAAAGATAAGCTTTACACAAATTAGACGTACCTTTTATTAATGATAGTGCTTAACACCATGCCCTTGAGCATTTTTCATCAAAAAGTGGGAGGGGATAGTTGCAATACATGTTCCCCCAAGTCCATTATTAGTCCCACCTATGTGACGTGGAAAGAAAATAAACTCCTTGGGACCAGGAAGCTACACTATAAATAGGAGGGGAGCCTCTTAGAAAAAGGCTACGTATGCACGTAAATCACATGCATTTTACATTACTTAAAAAGCTCTCTTGCACATTATATTCTTCCTTTTCAACATACAGTGAATAAGGCTCCTCAACGGTTGAAGTTAAGCTCAAATTATTGAGTGAACTATCATAAGATTTAGCCTCTCTTTTTTTATGTCCTATTTATTTTTCATGTCTCTTTGGTATCCCCTAATAGTATCATGCCATATTAATTAAAATATTTTAATTGATATTATTAGAGACAATATTTTAATTGAGATAGTATTTTAATTGACATGATATAATATTATTACAGAAGCATGAATAAGAGAATATAAGAGTTTGTTCCACTATTATAAAGCCTTGGTCTACATCACGACTTGAAATCTGAGATAGTGACATGACAGTTTAATTAAGAATCTAAGATAATTAATTAAATTTACCTTTAAATCACTATGTTTATAATTTACTTTAAATAAATTTTAAGAAAAAACTTTAAGTTGATTATTATAAAAAAAAAATTAAGTAATTATTAGGAAAAAGTAATAGGTGAAAGATAAAGCAAAATTCAAAATTCAAAAACATCAATTAAAAATAAACACCTCTGTGGTATAGTTTGGAACCCACCGAACCACACAGTAGCGTGCATACATAATTAAGCAATAGAGAAAAAATAAATAAAATTGACATCCAAACTATAGTCCAAAGGATCATAACAAAAGTGCTCGAAAATATATTAGCATTACATGCCTTGACGAAATCACAAAATACTACGAATGAAAGATGACTCAACTCATACACTCTACAAGCTATACCAATCAACATGATACTCTGTGTACTGTGATCCTCCAAGAGATATTTAAAATTAAAAAAAATGCAAAGATATGATTGAAAGGCTCCGTAGGATTTATAACTTAAAAATACAATGGTGCAATAGTACCAGCATTTAAATTAATAAATAAATAACAGAAAATTTCAATAAATAAATAAATAAATAAAATCTTAATGAAAAACTTACCAACAACATCATATGATTTATTAGAAGTCATAATAGAACACCTATGCATAGCAAGGCCTAGAATACTACGGAAGTGGCTAGTATGGGTACCAAGGCCTGTAATAATCATTGAGGTGGCTTGTATGGATTTTTTGAACCTGTCCCCTAGGACGACCTCTGTGCGATTCAAACTCTAAAGACTCCACACATTTTAAACTTGGCTATTCAGATAATTTTACACCAAATAGTGTTTGAGAAATCTTTTCAAATTTTTCACTTGGAATTACAAATTTCGAGGTTTGAAATCTTTATTTATAATACGTTTACAAAACTCATATTTTCAAAACATTTCAAAATACTTAATTAAGTAAGACAATTAAATTGCAATTCAATACTCGAAAATGTTTTAACAAAACATCTTTGTGGCCTTATAACGTTAAAGCATGACTAAGAAAGAAAAGGATATAGAAATCCAACCTCAATGTCCTGAGGAATGATCACTTTCGCAACTTCGTTCTAGTTCGCTACATGTTTGTTCTACAAGGTGGCGGCTAAACTTATCAAAAGACTCAACTATCAAAGCTGGAAGTAGACTAATAAATGCATTAGTTGTTAATCATGGGCTCTTAGTGTGTCTTAATATTGCACCACTTGAGTGAGAACACACTTAAAAATACATTTTGAATCATCTCTAGTTATTAAAATGGGTATAAACGAAGTTAAACAAAAAAAAAAAGGTGAGGAAGGCTCGGACTGTTGAAATAGTAATCTTTGCGCTAGCCGATGGACAGGGATGCACCATGGCCGGTCTACTGCCGCGCTGTGGAGCTTGTTTTCCAGCTTGTTCTGTTTTGCACAATCCAAGCTAAATTCAAGCTCTAATCAATCCAATTCAATTTAAAACTTTCCAAACACATGATTGTGGCTCTTAAACTTCATTTGAGTCAAAATTCATGATTAACGCATTTCCACCTCTAGATTGTCAAAATTCATATTAAATCACAAAATCGAAAAAAATAATGTAAAAATTTTGTTCAATTCTAATTTGCTTGCATTAAGCTTAAAATCTTGTTCGTAGTTCCTCTATAATTTCAAATTTAGGTAGCAAGTCAACATCTATAGCCCAAATGAGACTGTTCCCTGGAGCAGTAGCTTTGGCTTCCTTAGAATTGTCTCTTATAGATGCACTTATTGCAATAAAATTTCATTTTGTATTGCCCAAAGGGAGGGGGAGCCCAAGTCCTGCGAAAACCCAATAATGGATCTCGACTTCTTTTGTTGACTATCTTGTTAGCCTCTTTGAAATCCTTCAACAAATTGAGATGTCCAAAATGAAATATGAATATCTTGACATGCCAGACGACTGTGCACTATATTGTTTCACTCATACCAGAGCAGGCAGATGAAAACTTGAAGCTTTTGAAGTCTAGTAGCTATAATTGAAAATCAACCACTCTATGGAAACGTCACTTTAAGGTTATGTTTGATACGCTGGGCTAAAGCATTGTATTGTATAATAGTTGACTAACAAAATGTATCAAAGCATTGTATTGTATAATAATTCCCTAATAAATGATCATTGTATTATATAAGTTGATATTTTTGTTATTTTTAATTAATTTATTATTATTTATTTGGTTTTTAAAATGATAATAAATAAACAAAAATAAATTTAAGTGGTCCAACATGCGTACATTTTCTAAAGGGTATCAACTAAAGGTTATCTCTAAACTAATATAAAGTTTCAGAAAAAATGCCTTGTTTCAGATGTACCTCTTGATAGTAACACACTCTAATAGTGGGTGTCTATAAATATCACGTAAGTGAGGGTCCCTATGCCTGTGCAATTTATTTGAGAAATATACCATCTCTCTAAAATTGCAGAAGGTTTAAAAAAGTCTCTCCTTTCACAAATTTTTTCTTCAGGAATTCGTGCAGAGATACTCTCCATTCATTCTTCAGGTTATCAATGGCTGGAGGTTAGATTTTTCTTTTCATTACATTTCCACATTTAGATGATTTTCATGCAATTTTGTTTATGCATATATGAAAAACATAACTCTGTATATATGTAAATTTTCTTACATTTGGTATCAAGAGTATGGTTTTTTCTCTACCTTGATATATTTGAATGGAGTTTTTCAAAATGCCCAAAACTTTATTACGTTTGAAATCATTTTTTTGATGTTTTTGATAAAAACCAACTTTAGAAATCATTCAGAAAATGATTTTCTAACATTTTTGGGTTTTTAAAACGTCAATTTTGATGCCCATAAGGTATAGAAATGACCGGGTCTGCAATTGGACCCATTTGGGTCAAATTCGGGCGAAGAAGACCCGAAACATCAAAAAAAACAAAATCAAGGGCCGAAAAACGACATGTCGTTTTGGCCCCTTAAGGCCGTGTATTATTACTACAAAACGACATGTCATTTTTTATTAAGAAAAATGACACTTTGTTTTACTCAAGGAAGGTCGCAGGTTGTTTCATGAAAACGACACATCGTTTTCATCAGTAACAAAAATGACAAGTCGTTTTGTAGGGCCTTTGGCTTTTTTTTTGAGGTCGAAATGACATGTCATTTTGGGCTCAATGCCCAAAACGACATGTAGTTTTCTAGCCGAGAAAAATAAAAAAAATCCAAAAAAATTTTTTTTTTCTTTTTAGATTTTTAAATTGGGTATTTTGAAAAAAAAAAATTTAATAAATCTAAAATTAATTTTAATAAAATCCAAAATTTTACTATTTATGGTTAAATAAAATTTTGGAAATTAATTTTTGATATGTTGTTGAATTTATGCATAATTTATTTTGCATGTATCTTTAGTTGTTATTCTTTTTAATACATGCAAATTTATGAATTTTTGTGCATGAAAAATAAATGTCCTGAGTGATTTGTATAATTTTACTTGATCTAAGAATAGCCATAGCATCTTTGATAATATTAAAATTATATATTAAGTTTGCTAAATCATATATAGTTAAACGGACATTAATTGTAACTAATTATATTTGGTATAATGAAATTTATCCTACATGAAATTTTATTATATTAAATATGATTGGTTATGATGAAATATTAAACTATTTTCTTAATTTACCCACAGGAATTAAGAAATGGAATATAGTTTAATAGTTTCATCATAAGATTGTATGTGAATCAATGTAAATTAGAAACTTAAATCACAGGCAGTTTTTATGTCATATGATTCATAATTTTTGTTGCATGATTTACATTAGTAAAAGATGACATATAGTTATTAGCTTCAAATTTTGTGACATGAGCATGTATGTTTGATGCATTGTAGTAATTCAACCTGTTAATTTATCTGATATGAAATGTAATATTCTCAAGCTTAAGGGTGATAACTATAAAGTCTGGAAGGAGAGGATTCTCCTTTATTTGGGGTGAATGGACATTGACTATGTCATCAAAAAGAATGAACCGCCCTCTATCACTGAGACCAGCACTCTAGATGATATTAGTTTATATGAAAAATATGATTGAGGTTAATTATAACACATGGTGGATTGACTCCAATTCTACAATCCATGATACCAATTCACTGTAGGGATTGCAAAACCTGCAGAAGCCAATGGGAAGTGAGCAAAGCATCTATTATGGAAATAAGATGCTCTCACATGTGGAGGCTATAGGAACGTGCAAACTAGTCTTAAGTAGTGGCTTTTTTTTGTATTTGGAAAAGACATTCTATATTCCTAGTTTTTCTAGAAATTTAATTTTAGTTTCCAGACTTATATCAGTTAGATATTCCTTTAATTTTTTTGATTCTTCTTTCAATCTATTTTATAAATCTGATTTTATTGGATGTGGTACTTTGTCTGATGGTCTTTTTGTCTTAATTTACAAAATGATGCCAATTATACTACTATGCAAGTTCATGAAAATGTTGGTATTAAGCGATGTGTTATAAATGATGAATCCTCTACGTTGTGGCATCAGAGATTGAGACTTATCTCCATTGAGAGAATTAAGAGATTAGTAAATGATAGAGTACTCAATACTTTAGATTTTACTAATTTTGATACTTTTGTGGACTGCATTAAGGGTAACAGACCAACAAGTCAAAGAAGGGTGCTAAGACGAGCTTTGATTTATTGAAAATCATACATATAGATATTTGTAGTCCAAACATGGACACGTACTCTCAAAGGTACTTCATCTCTTTCATAGATGACTACTCATGATACATGTAACTCTACTTGATTAACAATAAAAATGAAGCACTAGATGCTTTTAAGGTCTTTAAAGTAGAAGTAGAGAAATAAAACGGGAAGTAAATTAAGACCGTGAAATCGGATAGAGGAGGAGAGTACTACGGTAGATACACTGAGTATGGACAAGCACCTGGTCCTTTTGCTAAGTTTCTTCAAGAACATGGGATTGTTACCCAATACACTATGCTTGGTTCTCCATACCAAAATGGTGTAGCTGAAAGAAGAAACCGAACATTAATCGACATGGTGCGGAGCATGCTTGGTAGCTCCAAACTTCTTGAGTTCTTGTGGACTGAAGCTCTTAAGATAACAGTGTACATATTGAACCGAGTTCCAACCAAGGCTATCCCAAAGACACCTTTTGAGTTATTCAAAGGTTGGAAACCAAGTTTGAGACATGTACGCATTTGGGGATGCTCATCGGAGGTAAGAGTTTATAATCCACGAGAAAAAAAAGCTAGACCCAAGAACTATGAGTGGATATTTTGTTAGTTATGCTGACCAGTCTAAGGGATACAGATTTTATTGTCCATCTTATAGTACTAGATTTGTGGAATCAAGGAATGTAAAATTTCTTGAGAATGACTTAATTAGTGAGAGCGATCGATCCTAGAACACTGTTCCTAAGAAAGATTATACAGATGCTCAACCTTCTACTTCTTATGATAGATTGAATGTTGTACACAACACGCGTAAAGTTCAAATGTGTGATGAACAACAACAAGTCATTCAAGTTCCACAGACTGCTGATCATGAAATAGATCCAGTTGAACAACAGATATAGGAACTTGTTGAACAGCCTGTTGAACCAACTGCTAATCATGAAATGGATCAATGTATATACCAGAAGGTCAGTGGGAGTAGGATTTGTTTCCTTGTGCTATATGTGGATGACATATTACTTGCAACTAATGATAAGAGTTTGCTATATGAGGTGAAGCAATTTCTCTCAAAGAACTTTGAAATGAAGGATATGGGAGAGGCATCTTATGTCATTGGCATTAAGATCCATAGGGATAGATCTCAATGCATTTTGGGTTTGTCTCAAGAGACCTATATCAATAAGGTTCTAGAGAGGTTTCCGATGAAGGATTATTCACCAAGTGTAGCACCCATTTTGAAGGGTAACAAGTTTAATTTGAACCAGTGCCTGAAAAATGAGCTTGAACAGGAATAAATGAAAAACATTCCATATGCTTCAGCTGTTGGAAGCCTAATGTATGCTCAGGTTTATACAAGACCTGACATTGTATTTGCTATGGGAATGTTGGGCAGATATCAGAGTAACCCAGGTGTTGACCACTAGAGAGCTAGAAAGAAGGTGATGAGATACCTTCAAGGGACTAAAGATTACATGCTCATGTATAGATGCACCGATAATCTAGAGGTGGTTTGATACTCCGACGTAGACTTCACTGGTTGTCTTGATTTGAGAAAATCAACATTTGGTTATGTTTTCATGTTTGCCGATGGAGTTGTATCTTGGAGGAGTGCGAAGCAGACTTTGACTGCTACCTCTACTATGGAGGTTGAGTTCGTTTCTTGTTTTCATGTTTGGTGTATGATTGAAGAGTTTCATATCCGAGCTTAGAATTGTGGATTCTATTTTTAGGCTATTGAGATTGTACTATGACAATTCAGCTGTGGTATTTATGATCAAGAACAACAAGAGTGGTAGTCAAAGTAAATCGACATTAAGTACTTGCCTATAAGAGAACGTGTTAAAGAAAAAAAAGTGGTCATTAAATACGTTAGCACTGAGTTGATGATTGCCGATCCTTTAACTAAAGGCATGCCACTAAAGATTTTTAAAGATCATGTAGTACGAATGGGACTTGGTTCCATGATGTGAACTTTATTGTACGTACATTTGGTTATTTTTATGAAACTCTTATTGAGTTGTGATGTTTTCTCATATTCAGTTGAGCACGTATTCAATTATTTTGAAAAAAAATCAATTAAGTTAGACCTGAAATAAACATAAGGTTTACTTATTAAGTTACGTTATCATTTATGAGTTAGTATTAAGGAATGTAATGCATTGTAATACATGGAAGATAATACTCATTATAAGAAGACCTGTTGCTATGATTCATATGTTTATTCCTTAAATTTGAGATTAGTTTATTTTAGTTATTTAGAAAATATATGTGGACCAAGTGGGAGAATGTTATTTTTAATTTATTTATTATTATTTATTTGGTTTTAAAATGATAATAAATAAACAAAAATAAATTTAAGTGGTCCAACATACATATATTTTCTAAAGGGTATCAACCAAAGGTTATCTTTAAACTAATATAAAGTTTTAGAAAGAAGGCCTTGTTTCAGAGATACCTATTGATGGTAACACACTCTGATGGTGGGTGTCTATAAATATCACGTAAGAGAGGTTCCCTATGCTTGTGTAATTTATTTCAGAAATACACCATCTCTTTAAAATTGCAAAAGATTTAGAAGAGTCTCTCCTTTCACAAAATTTTTCTTCAGGAATTCTTGCAGAGATACTCTTTATTCATTCTTCAGATTATCAATGGCTAGAGGTCAAATTTTTCTTTCCTTTACGTTTCCGCATTTAGATGATTTTCATGCAATTTGGTTTATGCATATATGAAAATCATAACTCTGTATAAATGTAAATTTTCTTACAATTTTTAGTAAATTAATAATTAGCAAACATCATTTGTCTTTAATGTCTACACAATTGAACTCCCTTCAATCTACAGACTGTCCTCCAAATTTTTCTTTCGAACAACACAAAGTATGAACTCCTCAAACCTCTGCAAGCATATTTCTTTGTATGTGTAAAATCGCATTTGAATTGAGGTTTATATAGAGCAGCACATATTTTCAATCCCAAATCTCAAAAAAGGTTCTCTGATTTCAAATTTTGCAACACTGTTGCAACATTATCTCTGTTTAAATTTGAACCCTGATTTTTATAACAAATCAAGATCTTCTAATTCGTTTTTAAATTGCTCCATTCTTCAAAAAATTGTCAGCAAAGATCTCTTTGATGTACAATCCCTGGCTTTTTAAATGATCAAAAATTGAATCTATTTCAAGTTGATTTTGAATTTAACTTAAATTAGGATTTTCTCTTTTTTATTTTCTTTGATGCT
Organism: Artocarpus hirsutus; assembly: GCA_946598075.1. Lineage (NCBI taxonomy): Eukaryota > Viridiplantae > Streptophyta > Magnoliopsida > Rosales > Moraceae > Artocarpus > Artocarpus hirsutus. The sequence goes on along the minus strand of CAMOHE010047169.1, from coordinate 132,103 downwards.
TATCTTGATAGCTATTTGAATTTCTCGCTGTGTAATCTTAGTTGTAACTCTAAATCTGATCGGATAACCAACTCTCTTGAATTTCAAATTTTTCTGTACAAAAATACAAATGGCTAGACAAATTGATTTTTGAACTTTTTGAATATTGTTGTCATGAATGCCAACTAAAAAACTAACAAAATAATAATATAAAAAAGTTAGTTGACAAAAACAAATCTAAGCAATCTAGGCAAACTCTTTCATCCGACAATCGGATGAATACGGCGCTTACCTGCGTACCTTGAGTTGATAAAGTAATTGATTAAATGAGGTTGTTGACAAGTGTCAAAGGCAAGGAGGTTGATGTGATTTTTTTTTTCCAACCAAAAAGATGGCTAAATATGAATGATAAGTTTCGGGACTGTTGGCTAATTTTGTAAGATTTAAAAATTGACAAAAAAAATAAAAATAAAAATGTGTATTATTAAGCATTGTAATGACAATGTAACTTTCTACATTATATGTGTACTATTGAAGAAATTAGCATACGAAGCTTCTGAAAATTGAGGGTAACATCTTTGATTATGACTAATAGGATCAATATAACCTTTTAATTAACACAATATGATTATGAGAACATATACAAATCTTTTCTTGAGGAAGTTATGTATGATTAGAACATTACCTTGGTGTTTTTTTACAAAGTATAGAACAACGTAGTTGGAACTAATAATTAGAACCAAAATACTATAGTAATAAACTCTTTCATGTTTACTATTCTTTGGTTAGAAAGATGTCATAGACTTTTTCCTAAGGTACCAAAAATATAGTCACATGGTTGATCAACATTAGACTCCAAATCCGTGGTAGAACCAACACTACATTTATATTTAATCAATTCAACATATCTTGATTCCACAATGACATTAGAATCTAGATTCAAAATCTATATAGATTGGAATTTTCAACACTCTACAAGAACACATTTAACTGCTCTTATACCTAACTTTGATTTTCTAGTGTTATGCACTCTAGAGACAGCTAAACATCCCCACACCCTTAAGGACATCAAGTTTAGTTTCCTTCCTTTCCATATCATGTATTTTTATAGATGTGATTTTATTATAAACATGACATGCAGTAGGCAAAGCTGTCCCTCATAAATTATTAGGCAATTTATCATTAAAAAGCATAGATTTATTCATGTCGATAAAAATCCTATTCTTTCTTTCAACCAAACCATTTATTGAGGAGTAAAAGGGATTAACTTTTGATGAATAATACCATGCTCTTTATAGAAAGAATCAAACTCATTTGAAATTCAGCACATCTATCACTTCAAACCATTTTGATCTTTTTATCTTTTTAGTTCTTAATTTTAGCCTTGAAAAGTTTAAACTTATCAAAGGCTTCATCTCTTATTGTAATTAAAAACACAAATGTGTATTTAAAACAAAGCATCAATAAAAGTGTAACAATATCTTCTTCTATCTCTTGTCAAAATTCCATTAGACTCACAAATATCGATATGAATTAAATCCAATATTTGAGTATTGTGTTTGGCTTTACAAAAGGGTTTCTTAGTCATTTTTTCTTGAATGTAAATCTCACACTTATCATGTTTTACACCTTTGCAATTAATCAAACCATATTTAGACATGTATTTTAAAGATCTAAAATCTAAGTGTGCTAAACATGCACGTCAAACATGTATTTCAAATATAAGTGAAACTCATAACTTTATTATTATTAATGCTAAGTTTGTAACCATCATCACAAGAATATCTTTGTCTTATAAATGACCCATTCTTAGATACAATACTATTGGACTAGGTGCCCTAAAGATGAAGTGATGTAATTGTTTTTAAGGCATTTAATCAATAAAGAGTTTAATATTTATTTCATATATCAAATATGTCCTTTTTAGATTCATTTGTGTTGAATGTATGATAAGTAAACAAAAGTTTGAGACTATTAATCTAAACCTTTAAGATCGCGCATATGATAGACAGATTATAAAGAAGACATAAATCTTAAAGTGATAGTCTAAATATAAAAGGTCCACAGTCGAGGGGAATAAATTTGGGTGCTTTATTTATATTAAGATTGTTATGTTATCTACATCCCTAACAGGAGATGACTTGTCCTAGTCATCAAAGTGGCAAATGGAGACATTGGTATATTATCATTAGTGACAATATATTAGATCAGTACTAAAAATGAATTGATTTAAAATAATTACGTTTGTATAAATTAATCCTGATATGAATCAGTGGGTCTATATTCTTGACTTGTGTCTTTTGATGTACCAAAAAGTAAGATCCTGAATTATATGTAGGTATGCATACTAGTACATTAGATACATGACTCTTGAATCATGTAGACTTTTTATTCATAAATATGAAATTTATAGCTCTTTTGTAGCGTTTTCTTATAGAACTGGAGAGCTCAATCATTTGGATATATATGAGTAACTGAATGGTAAGCCGTTGGTATTGGTTATAAATATTAAGTTTTCTAATAGTGAGATAATGGAACATAAGATAAATACAATCAGGAAGGTAAAATGAAATTTATCCTTAAGCTAGTTATGAATATCCTATAAGTATGTTACATATTATGATATGTCATGGACGTTTAACTTATTCAAGTTTCATAATTTATATATAGTTCAAGAATGCAGCTCTAAGTTTTTAATGGAATAGCTTTAGAGTTGATAATTATAAAAATATATGTGTCGAGAATATGTCATTTTATAATTATAGAAGCTTGATATATATATGTTCATCAGGTCTCCTTTGCTAGCTCACATATTTTCCTATAACGATACGGCATGATTTTTTGACATATTGATAACTTATGTTAATTTTAAGATTAGCTTAAATTCAATTAATTGGATTCAAGAATTTATGTTGAATTATCTAAAATATATTTTATTTGAATATATGGTTATCTGTGTATGACTGTTTTATTTAAATAACTTTCATATTGTGTCATTTGAATTAAACTTAAGGCACTATGGAAGATATTCAAGTTAAATAAAGTAAAACTTATCTAATCGGTTCAAACTAGTGGATTAAATAGCTCTCTAGGAGCTACAAATGCGTGATAGATTGCTACCACATCAGTTTGGTGGACTGCCTCTAGTGTAGGGATGTTGAGTGGCCCCACCACATCACCGATCCACTCTAACATAGTTTAGCTATAGGAAATTGATCCTAATTCAAACTTTGAAGCCTAATCTGATAAGAATGAGTCCAAGTCCGACCACTATAAATAAGAAAAGTTTTCCTATAGTTATACATCATAAGAAAAGTCACTTAAAAGGTTTAGAGAGAGAAATTCTATCACTCTAAAGAATTGTTGTTCAATATCTAGAACAATAATTATTATTGTTCTTTTATGATTATGGGGAGTTGTTACTAAGGGAGAATCAATTAATGTGTGTCCACTCGCACTCCAGTTGTGGAAAAGAGAATACCAAAGAAGACCAGCTGGTTGAGGCACTTCCAATCGCCATTCTCAATAGTAGTTCTATCATCTGATTTCTTGTCAAAAGTGTGGTTTTGATTTTACAAGGAACGAAACATCTTTTATTAATTTAACATGTATAACATGTCTAACTTGTTTACAGAAAATATTTTATTTATAAACAAATTTAAAATCCATTGCGTCTTCCTTTTCCAACAAATACAAGTATTACCCCTCAAGTACAATTCTAAGTCATTCTTACACAGAAGACTTACGCATACAAGATTCTTTCTAATATTAGGAACATGGAATATATTGTTCAAAGTAACCTTCTTCCTAGAAGTGAAGTTAATCTCCACCACACCTTTGCTGGCAACTACCGCCGCATCATGATTCCCAATTAGAACCGTTTGTCCTTCTTTCTCCGCTGTATATGACAAGAATAAGTTATTGTCATTGCAAACATGAATGGTTTCACCAAAGTTAAGCCACCAATCAGAGGACTTTGTTACAACCATTTAGTTTCAGTAATCATGCCAATTTGCATCTTAGAGAATATAGCAAAAAGCTCTTTGAATTTCTATTTGACAAGATTGGCCTTGTTGGAGTTACCTTCCTCTTCTTATACCTGCACTCATTTTGATGGTGGCCTTTTTTCCTACAATAGAAACAAATTCTGGAAAACTTTTTCAAGCTATGACCAGACTTTTTGCATTTCTTATTATTGTTATATTTGAAGTTCTTTGAGAACTTACTAGCCTCAACAACATTAACCTTAGAAAAATCCACTATTTTTCCTTTGGGATCATGAGAACTACTTTCCTCTTTGATCTTTAAGTGTTTTTGAAGTTCCTTCAAGATTATATCATCTCTTTAGTGAAGAAGTTTCTTTCTATAACCATTCCAACTTTGAGATAATTTAGCAATAATGGCCTCCACTTGGAATGATTCCAAAATTTCAATCTTCAATTCTTTGAGTTTTACTTGTGATTCATGAATTTGATTTGGAACGAACTTGGTGTCAACTACAACAAATTCTAAGAATTTTAGAATGAGGAACGAACTTGGTTTTGTACTTATAGTTGAGGGAATTCCATATCTCCGTCAGAAACTCTATGTTGTGGTAGAGATCATAGAGATGATCAGAGTATGTTGAGAATGTGTTCTCAATGCATGATTACATCATCTTTTCTTTTCTTCCTAGCAGCTCTGATTTCATTAGAATCGTCTTCCTTTGGCTCCAAAAGTGGCTCCATCTTCGGATCAAGGACATAAGCGATTTTGTAGATGTTGAGAAGAAAGAACAACTTCCCCTTTCAGCGAGTGAAATTGGTACCATCGAAACGATCGAGTTCCATGTTTGGATTGAGGAAAGATGCCATATTCTTGTCAACCCCCATTGCATTAAACTAAAACCTTTAAGATTATTGAAGAATTTGAGTGTTTGGTGAGGAGAATGGAGATTGAATTTTTGGAAAATGAAGAGTATTTTAGGCATATATGAACACTTTCCTTAAAAATTGTATTTGCCCTCACTTCTCAATGTTTTCTAACAAGTATTATGGCAAATTATTCCTAAAATACAACAAACACTTAAACACAATATCTCACAATAATATTGTGTTTCAGAACTAGATATGAAACTTGTAAAAATTTTGGAGATTTAATAATAAACAGGGGCGTCATTTCACAATGGAAACAACTAGTTTAATCTATACAACCTTTATTTAAAAGGTACCTTTTTGTTTATAAAGGTATCTCTTTGTTTATAAAAGCATATATTTGTGTATTCACATAACTATTACAACAGATTTGTCTATTGTAAATAAATATCCAGGTTTGTATAAAAATACACAATCAACAAAAGCATCGGTTCAAAACAACTCAAAAATCACATTATTTTGTTATTTTCAATGCCACGACGCTAGCTATATTGTGCAGTTCCCAATGGGCAACGCCGCAACATCTGTGCCTAGGCAACCTCAGTGCCACGGCCTCAATTTTGAGCACTAAGGCGCTCCACGCTATCATAAATTCTACTCACTCTATGTGATCTTTTGATCTCTAATATATTAGAGAGATATATTACAATCTCTCTAATATTTTATGTCAAGTTTTTTAACTAGTTTGGTCAAGTCCTTCATGCCCTTTTGTCTTTTTTTATTTATTTGGTTTGAAATTAGGATAAAAAGAACGAAAATATAATAAATTTTACCATTGTTCGTGAATATCAAAATTTTGTTCGTGAATATCAAAATTTTGTTCGTGAATATAATAAATTTTGTTCTAGTCCTTTTTAATTTTTATGATTTTGGATCAATTAAATATGAAGAAACAAATCACTATAAATATAATTTTATGCCTAGAAAATAGGCTTCAGATATCAAAATGAAATCGTCTAAAATGTAGAAATTTTGTTACTATTAAAAACACAAGATATTATTAAAATAATTACAACAACGTAGTGTATTTTTTTCCCAAAAAAACACCAGGTGCAATAGGTTCCAAATTAAAATGATCAATCTTCAAGAAAAAAAAGAGAAAAAAAAACCTAGTATAAGACAACAATCGAACCATTGGCGTTCAGCGCTATTCTTCTATCTCATCCAATTCCCTTTTAATCTCCAGAAACGACTATCAATGCGAAAAGAGGGGAAGAGAGAGAAAAGAAACTCCAAAAATGGTTCGAGATTTTTTCCCTCCAAGGAAAAAAAAAAGGTTTGAGTTTTATGTTGCATTAAGTTACCACTCAAATGACCGGTTTGTTGCTTAAGCCAATTGATCAATCCAACAAATCTCTTTCAAATGATACTTTTTGAAAAGTAACAAGGCAAAAACTGTGTTTAGAAAGTATAGTTTGAACGAACGTTGGTTCAAAACACTATAGTAGAGTTTTATATTATAAATTTTTTTTGATACTATAGCCTATAAAAGCATTACCTTATTGTAAATAAAAGTTTTGGTTGAAATTGAAATTATCAAACATACTATAAAATGGTTAGACTACACAACAAAAAATTAGGCTACGGTTCAAATCTTATCGTCTGAAATTTCATGTCGTATGAATCTCGGATTTAATGCTCCGTTTGGAATTTCATTTAATCAGTTAGAACCAATATTGATTGGAACTAATAATATAATCTTGAACCATATTTTTTAGTTCTAACTAATATCTGGTAAGTTTGTCAAAAAAATTGGTTTGAACCAAAAATAATTGAAAACATTGTTTGAACTTTGAACCGTAATTTGTAGTTTGAAGTATTTTTTTTTAATTCTAACTAATGTTTGATATGTTTAAATCAAAATATTAGTTTTAACTGATTGGCCTTAACATTATTTGTAATTGATAATGGGTTAAATAAAGTTTTGAGTTTGGATTTAAAACGTACGTTATAACTGATATTCCAAGCAAAGAGTAAAGACTATTCCATTAAAGTAAAATGACAGACTGAATTAAAGAAATAACAAGAAAGGCTATTAAAGAAATCACAAATCATTTGCTGAATGACCACATTAAAAAACAAACATTTCATGAGAATTAAGGAAATGAAAATTATAAGATAAGAACTCCCAAAAGCTCCATAGAGAAAAGGAGAGGAAACACAAGAAACAAAATGATTGAAAAACAAACCATGAGAATGGAAATCAACCAAGGAAAAAAAAGTAGACCATTAGCCTCTAAAATGGATGAAGTGTATGTTTAGAGGGTAGCTTGTGTTTGTACTTTTAAACAACAGAAGAAAGAAAAAACATAAATTATAGCTTTTAATTAGCGTTTGATTAGTGTATAAAAATTTTTTTTATTAAAAAGAGTTTTTAAGCTTGTTTCTCCTCTTTCTTTCCTTCATTTTCAACTTCATTTTCCGAGTTCTTCACCTTTTCCTTCTCCTTCTACTTCCTTTTTTCTTTCGTTGTTGTTGTTGTTGTTGTTATTTGCTTTTGGAATTAAACGTAGTGTAATTCAGGGTAATTCCTAATCATATTGTCACACAAAACCTTCACCCGGTACCTTATCTTCATCTATGCTATCATAAAAATACTGATACACAAGTTATTGTCAAATACGGATATGTGGTTTATGAACCTATGGCCATTCTGATACACAAAGTTATTCATAAAAATACTGGTGCTTCTAAGTAAGAATATTTCTCGATTTTATTCATGTGTTAAATTTCTCACAAGATAGCGTTTAATCCCCACCTGAAAAGTGCTGGTTTGTCTGCATCGCCCGTGTATGGTATTTGGTAAAATTGATAGGAAAAGAGGGAAAATAAACAGTACAGGAGGAGGCTTTAAAACCTTAATTAACAAGAAAAAAGCAAAAATAGACAGCACGGAAGGTTCTTTCTTCAACTCTGACGAATGGAAAAGAAGTTCAAATAAACCTGGATTACACTCAATTAGCACCAGTTATACGCACCTCCGTTTATAATATAGCAAAATTTACAAGACAATGTAACTATATTATGTTATAGCCACCATATGATCAGCCAACCCATATGTGATTCTTGGCTTTAAGTTCGTCGGAGAGAGGCCAACCGTTTCTCCAGTTCCTTTACGTCTGGTGACTCGGAACTGCACAGAATACATGAAATCGCTAAAAAAAGACAATACAGGTGAACGTATCGATATTTAGATTTTGATCAACAGGGAAAGCGATGGATTGCCTCTTCAGGATAATTTATCAGCAGGAATTTTTATATTAAGCAAAAAGAAAATGGCAAAAGGAAAAAAATTAAGTGTTTGGCAATAGTTCCCACAACTCAGTTCCCACCACAAACTTAGTTATGAACAGTAAAAAGCTCACATACAGGTGAACGTATCGATATTCTAGTCAAAGGAATATAGAACTTTGTATTTAGATTTTGATCAACAGGGAAAGCGATGAATTGCCACTTCAGGATAATTTATCAGCAGGAATTTTTATATTAAGCAAAAAGAAACTGGAAAAAGAAAAAACTTAAGTGTTTGGCAATGGTTCCCATCACTCTGTTTCCACCACAAACTCAGTTATGAACAGTAAAAAGCTCTCACATGCTACAGTAAAAGTGGTTCCCATCACCCTTCCAAACACCCACTAAAAGACGGGAAGGATTACATAGCAAAAGGGTTATGTTTTGTAAGCGCACATACCTCGTAACAACATTTGCAGCATCCTTGGATGGTGCATTTTCAGTATTCCTGGATGCAATTCTGCCTTTTGGTGCTGAAGATAACTGTAAAAGAACAAAGGCCAGAATCACAGTATTACTTTACAGAGAAAAAACACTACATGACTAAATTTCTTCCACGAGTTTTATTTTTCTTGTTCTTCTTCTCTTCAACAGGTGAAGAATGACCAATTTTATTTTATCAGATCAATCACGTTTCCATCTTCTATCTTTTTTCTTCAACTTTTTTTAATATTAATTATTTCGACAAAAAAACAAAGAATAAAATTGATTTCATTTTCGGTTATAAATCTCAGAAAAGCCAACCTGAGATGCAATGTCAACACCAATCTCATCTAGCACCTGCATACAAATTTAAAAAGAAAAAACAAAAAGCGTGACTTTAATTTAATATATGACATTAAATTAACTCGCAAAAAAACAAAAGCTAAAATCAGGCTTTTGGTACTTTACCTGGTTAGTTAGCTCCTCTGTTTCCTCTTCTGCCTCGTCTTTGTCTAAGGTCTCATCAATAGCATCTGACATCATTTCAATCTGAATAGAGAACAATGATATACAACCATTACATCCATGTTTGCTTTAGGAACAAGCAATTCTATGCAAAATTTCCGTGTGAACATATATATGCGATGGATCTACAATTGCACTAGATTCACTACAAGTACTGCAAAAACTTTCAATTTTTGAACAGTATTGGTAACATAGTAGCACTATAGCCACCTAATCACAAAAGAAATTCACCTGGAGTATGTAAATTTGTTTCTACGCTAGAAACATCATCATTATACATGGAAACAGACATAAGGAGAAACTAACAATGACAGGAATTTTTTTTTAAATAAAAAAGCATGAGTATTACCGTCATGTCCAATTGTGCGGACTGCTTCTGAAATTCTCTTATCACTTCAACTTGTTTTGCAGGTGCCATTTGCTGAGATGCACGTGCCCCAGGGAAAAATACTTTGGTTAGAGTCATGTTTTAACATATGCACTAGTAGTTAATAAAGCTTAGAAAACTTGTGGTACAAAACTCTGAAACCTTTAGCTAAAAAAAAAAATACAGAACTCAAAAACAGCAGGCAGCAATCATCCATGCTGAAAAAGAGTAGATGAATATTTTAAGTATATGAGAATAGATAAAAAGAAAATTCATGCATACATCATCTAAGCTAGAAGGCCACTCTGGTAACAATCCATTCATTATAATTCCATTGAGAAAATATGCGCATTTATAATACTCCCACATTTCTATTCCCCACCGTTGATGATGTAATCACCACATATGTGTCAGTATATCAAAACTGCCACATAGCAGTGTAGGGCCTAATACTTATATTTTACTTTCTTCCATGCCATGTGGCAGTAGCATATGTGAAAGTTTTGCTACTGCCACATGTGTGGTAATGCATCAACAACAATGATGAATAGCAGTGATCTTCCAGTAAGAAACTTGGAATACATACCTTGTTCATTGCAACCATTGCTTTAGTTGCACCTTTCATCCCCGTAGAAATTGATGTGCTGGCATATAACGCCTGTGAAATGAGAACAAAGAGATGAGTAGGACGATGAAAGAACATCACATTCTAGTAATTTGTGCTTCTTTATTTGGGTAAACAGAATCACCTGCGTATGAGTTGTAACACCTCTTATCTGGGCACGACTCCCCTGCAAGTTAGTTATTTGTTGACGCAGTCGAACAAGTTGATGAGCTAATATTTTGGTAGCAGCCTGGAAATTACCAATTGACAATTATTTGTTGACAACAAACAAGACAAAGAATGATTGGTTTCAACAAGTACAACACGGTTGATAAGACCAAACTTTAAGTTTAATACTTTCGCAGGCCAAAAAAAACCACCTAAATCACAAAGAAAAGTTTACTATAGGTATGAAATGACGACTTGCTTCCCAGATATGTTTGTGAGTAGGGTTTGGGAAACATTTACAGTAAAACAGTGCAAAACAAGTCGGTTCAGCACATAAACAGAACAAGTTTATATACATTTCTCTCTTTTCTATTTATAAACATATACATTCACATATGCTCAGTGAAGCGCACAATTAAACCTCCTGCACAGTAACGTGGAGTATTTTACATGCATCTTTGAATCATGTGTAAGATCAAATTTGTTAAAAACTATAAGATATTACTTTTAGATTTCAATAATAACAGGCACTGAAAATTCTACAACAGTGAATGAGAAAGAAAAATGTACCTTATACCCTTTGTCAATTACTGCTTTCAGGTTTAATAGGTAAACATCATATGGAATTCTTTGGCCAAAAAAATCCTTATGGAAAATAGTATTATAGTCTCATGTTACCAAGGCTTTTTAAGAATTTGTAGAAATTGACAACACTAGATTGGCCCTAGGTTACAGGTTTACAAATGCGACAACAGTGAATGGAAAATATACTTTGGCTCTCCGACAGCTAATGTTTTCACAAGTTAACGTGAGAAGTGAGAATTATTTGAAAAAGAAGACATACCTCATTTCCAGTCTTGGCTGTTTTCTTGATCTCTGCTACCAATTTTTTCTCCTAAAAGCAGGCAAAGAACTCAAAAAAGTCAAAAAAAAGTGGTCAGAAAATGAAAATTTAGATAGAAAATAACGGGCAACATATACCTCAAGCTGAAGTGATGCAATCTCACGTTCAATGCCTGCAAATATACAGAGAATGATTGGTCATTTTTTTGCAACATCTTCTGTTATTGCTACTTTGATGATTCCTACCAAGGAAATTCAGCATAATTACAAGTAGTGAGTAGGAATAAGTACCACCTGTCCACCGTATTCGACTAGAATTTATATTTCTCTCGTGGAACATGAATAGGATATTTTGACATTGCATTCTTGTACTTTGTAAAGCCCGTAATATTATAAGAGGAGGATTATACAAAGTTGACAGAGAAATGACAGGTAGCACATTTCACTAAAAATAAGAAAATATAAATAATTCCATAAAGTCAAGCAGAAAAGCAACGTGCCCTCGAATGGCTTCAAGGCATAATATTTTTGCTAAATCTAAAATTTGATGCCAAAAATCAAACGGAAAACGGCCTTCCCCTGACCTAATATCAATTTTTTGACTTCACTTGAGAAAAAAAAAAAAATTAGCAATTCATATTTTCATTGTACAAATATATCTATCAATCGGAGTGATGTATCTTCTAAATACTAAATAATTCCACTTCCATCATGGATGTAGTTTCAGAGGAGGTAAAAAAAACATAACTACAATAATGATCTATCTCATTAAGGTCGAAACGTATCAAAGAAACTTTTAAATGAGCTTCAAATTCCCAGAAAACTTTTCTACCTTTACTGTGACAGAACAGAAGATTATGAAGAAACAACTTATAAAAAAATTACCCAGAATGCATAAATACCTCTCGTCGCAACACCCATTTCTCTCTTGCTTGTCCGAAGAGCCTCTGTGAAGTTCAAACACACAACCAATCATAAAAGCATTCGCTGCCTTCATGTTTTTTTTCTTTTTTTACGAAAAAAAAAAAAGGTAAACTGTAACATTTTCTCGGTCTCAAAAAACACTGATTGAGAAAGAGAAAAGAAAAACAAAATCGAAAAGGAAAATCAAAACTTTGAAAAATTGGAACTGGAAATTTTAACACACTTGATAACTAGATATACTTTGCTTCTATGGAGAATTTCGTGTCCATTTCGAGGAAAAAGAACCACGAACAAATCAAAGCGAAAAACCGAGAAATCAAGTTGGGGCAAAATGTGCAAACTAAAACCCCCAATTCTCGGAGCAAACCCTAGAAAGACAGAGAGGGAAAAGAAGGGACCTTTGGGCGAGGTTTTCTTCTTGAAGATGTTCATGGCGTCGAGGAGCTTGGAAACGTCGTCGTACTCGTCTTGCCAGGGGAATGCGAGTGGAATGAGAGGTCGGGGAACTGGAAGTGAGGCTTTTGGAGAAGTGAAGGAGAAGTAAGCGACGCAGTGTGAATCTGGAAAAGCCAACGGCTTTAGGGAGCGTGCTAAAGCATAAAGGGCCGCCACGTCGGACCAACGGCAATCTTCCAACTAGCCGTTACGAGTGGTTATTTCAAAATAATATATTTTCCCAGGGGAAGTTCATGGTGGGGGTGTTCTTTGATTCGAATCACTGAGGTGGTTCACGGACCGGATTACATGTATTAGGAGTCAACCAATAATCTCAATCCTATATAGCAGATCAGGCAATTTGTGAACAACCTAAATCAAAATTTTATTCATTCTAAAAATCACGGATTTGCATATTGGATTTGAATGATTCAAAATTTGAGCCTTTAAATTTATTAAAAACTAGAAACAAACAAACCCTAAAGTGTTTCAAGTTGTGATTCGAATCCACTGAGTTCAAATAATACTCGAAAAAAAAGACCCTAAGGTGTTTCAGGTTGTGATTCGAATCACTAGGGTGGTTCACAGATCAGATTACACGTATTAAGGGTAATTAAAAATCTCAATCCTATATAGCGAATCAGGCAATTCGTGAACAACCTAAATCAAAATTTATCCAATCCGAAAATCACGAATTTGCATATTGGATTCGAAGGATTCATGATTTAAGCCTTTAAATTTATTAAAAACTAGCAATTAAAATTTAGAAGAAAGAGCAAACAGCATATTTAGGTTAAGACTTAATAAATAATATATAGTTTCAAAATTTGTATTAAATAGCATATCATGAGAAATTGAATAACATCTCACGAGAGATTAAGAGCAAAAACCCCAAAATACCCTTATCTCTTTCTGTCTATATCCCTCACGTGGCACAGCCATCGGCCGAGAAATACAATATTAACCTAGTAATAATGTATTACTATGAAAATACAAAAATTCGCTAGCAACTTCGCTGAATCGTTGGTGACCAAAAAATACGATATTAACCTAGTAATACTATAGAACCGTGTAAATACAAATATTCATCTGTGGTCGAGAAATACAGTATTAAGCTGGTAATACTATGTTACAGTGTAAATATAAAAATTCACCATGACTTCATCGAACTGCAAGCGGCCGAAAAATGCAATATTAATCTAGTAATATTATATTACCGTCTAAATACAAAAATTCATTGGCGATTATGTCAGACCACCGACAGTAGATAAATACAGGATTAACCTAGCAATATTATGTTAATGTATAAATACAAAAATTCAATGGCAACTTAGTCGAACCACTAGAGACCATAAAATATAGTATTAACATGTAAATAATATGTTTCTCAATTAATATCGTATTTACCAATAATACATATATTTACCGACAATGTGGCTAGACATAAGTGATATAGATAACATCGTCAGCGGTTGATAAAAACCATATCAACTGCTAAATACAAACATAAAAAAGTTTTAAAAAATGGCAAATAGCTTGGTTGGTCCACAATTTTTTTAAAAAGGTGCCACTTGGTCCCCAACTTTTTTTTAATTTATCCAAGCCTAACCTTTCAAATTTAGCGCTGAAGGACCAAGTTCAATGACGAACGTCAGTTTAGACATCAAGTTTAGACATCAAGTGAGGAGCACACTTGATTTATTATAAGGGCGATTTAGTAAGTAGCAGTTTGGGAATGAAATGTAATCTGACATAAAATTGGGGCTAAAAATTTTACCTCTTTCCATCTTCGCTGACGACGATGGCGACCCAACCGCCGAAGTGCTTTTGTCCATGTCTGAGGCCGAGCAAGATGGTTACTTCATAGGCTGATGCGAACTTAGGTCGGAGATTTTATGTTTCTTAGAATGTTAAAGTAAATGGGTGTTTTCCTCTTTTTTAATTTTATTTTTTTAAAAAAATTATTTTAGAAATTTGAAACTTATTTTTTATCATTGTTTTCTTCTTATATGAAGAAGTGTAGATTTGTGTTTTCTAGATTGTATGATCTGCCAACAATTGCAATGCTCATTCTGGGTTTGTTGTAGAGCATTAATGAATTGGAAGCCCAAATGAGAGGTCAAGATCGTTGTCCTCCTCAATTTGTAACTCGTAGATTAAGTTTGTCCAAATTATCGTTGTTATCCTTATTGTTTTGGTGTGTTTTGTTGTTTTTAATGGAAATTTGAATAATATTTGAAGAAAATTTAATGGGTTTTGCTATCTAAATAAAAAAAGAAATGGATCTAGTTTGAGGGACTAATTTGTCACCTTTTTTGTAACGTTTAGGACTAACTTGTCATCTTTTGGACACTTAAGTTTGGAATCTGTATTGTGTTATTTTCTTATGCGTTGGATAATATAGGCTATTTTATGACTTTATTTATTAGTTTTTAGTTTGAATATTGGTTGTATTTTATTTTTGGTTATTTTTTGTTTTATTCTCTTGTTGAACTTACTTATTTTGTTTTGTAATTGATGAATATTTTGGCACACATAACATTGTTCATATCACACTTATATAACTTTAATTGCCTAATTGGCATATAGTATTGTGTGGGATAAAAAAAAGCAATTGATTTGAAAAAAAGAAATGAATATACACTTCCACATTTACTTATTGAATAGTTTGTTCATATTTTGTTCACATCACTCGTATTGAATTTTAATTGATTAACTGATATACAATATTGCATTGGATAAAAAAGAAATTAAATTTGAAAAAAGAAATAATATACACTTTCATAAAAAGAAAAAAGAGATTGGTTAGATAATTACTTGGATTTCATGTTTTAATATGTTACACACTTTCATTGTATGTGCAAAAAGAAAAGCTACTAAAGTTAGAAGGACCAATAATTTTGCAGTGTGTATGCACCTAAGATATGTGCAGCCTACAAATAACAAGAACCTGTGATATGTGCAATCTATATGCGCACTTACACAAAGAAACTGTGCAAACTTGTGCACGTAATCAAAAAACCTGTGCAACCTATATGTACACCTAGCAAACATAAACTAAAGAACCATATAAGTTAGTGTCATAAGTTTTTAATACATAACAGGTTTTTCAACAAAAGCTTTGGTAGTTTAATTGGCCGCCCTTCTAGTAGTGCACTTAGGATGGGAAGCCTGCGATGTTGTTGGCCTTGCTGCGTGGGGTTTGGCATGAAGGTGGATGTGGAAGGACCTTGGTTCGGTGCAGATGTGCTGCTTGTGTTTAACGGTGGCTCGGGTTGCTGCTATTTCCTTCATTCCTTGATTGCTGTCTGTTGCAAGTTTTTTGTTATGGCTCTCACCACTGTAGCTTATGCATCTGATTACCATTCCAGACCTTGTGAGCTTCTTGATCTTGCTTGCATCTTCAATTTCTTGAGGCTCTTTGCGTCTGTTCTTTTTTGGCCGCCCTCTTTGCATCTTGAAGTCTAGGGCTACCAGATGATCTTTAAACATTTTTAAAAAGCTCTTGGTTGCTTACAATTTGGTAAAACTCATACCACCGCACGCTCTTCCAATAAAGTCCATCTTTTCTACATAACCTAAAACTATAGCTACATACTCCAAATCACTGTATGAGAAGTAAAAACAATTGACATTATCAAAAAAAAAAAAAAAAAAAACTATCCCACGACATAACTCAAAATACCATGCTCTCCAAATATATCACCCCCATGATGCACTTTTAGAGTATTAGAAGCTATACTAAAACAAATACAAACACAATGAAAAATATTCAATCAAACACAATTACAAATATTATGTTAAATGAAACATAGTAGTCGTCAAACACGTATTTGCCACATTAGATCATAACTTGGAGAAAACAAGCCAAGTACAACACTCTCACATGCATATATATATATATATATATATATATATATATATTATATATTATGGAACTTCATAAGGGAAGAAACAAAAAGAAAACCGGGTCATGGCTTAGGCTTAAGAGCAAGTTCTTGATCAAGATACCCTCAAAAGGTGACTTAGAATAAATGAAGGAGCTACTGCCCTGCAAGCTCATGGCCAAAATTATGGTGAACCAAATGCAAACTATGCATGAGACAATGTTATGTCGCTACATTACAAAGAGGCAAATCGACAGCCCAAAAACCAATTCATGATCTTTATCCTTTTCACTTTTACTCTTTTAAGTGAGGACAACATCTGCATGTACTCTATTCAATAACAATATTGAACAAATAAACATGAATTTCAAAAAGGAAATAGGAAATGATGCAATCTCTCTTCCGTTATAACATTGATAATAATCAAAAAAATAAATGGTATTTTTTAAGTGCAAATGATGCAATCTCTCTTGCTTTATTACCTAATGTTGCAATATGCCCAAAATAAATAATTACACTAATAACACCCAATAAATATTCACACTAACAAAACCCACTGAATATAATATTTACATTAACAAACCCATTATAATAAAAAAAATTATACAAAACACAAAATCAACATAAAAAAACAAACTTTCACACTAATCACAAATATATCAGCATAAAGAAAAAAAAAAACTTTCACACTAATTTCAAATATGTCAACATAAAAAAAAACAAACTTTCACACTAATCATTTGGAAAAAAACCAACAAATTTTGGCAAAATCAAACCCACAATTTCAAAACAAACAAAAACCCTCAGTACAAACAAAAAACCCAAAAAAATAGCAACTTACGGTATAACTGCTGACGCCCGCTCTTAGGCCGCCGAATCGCTATCGTCGTTGGTGGAAATCACAGAAACGCATCTTCAATCGGCCTTCACAATCCCACGGTATAAATGCTGACGCCAGCTCTTAGGCCGCGGAATCGCTATCATCATTGGTGGAAAGCACAGAAATGCAGCTTTAATCGACTTTCACAATCCTACATAACTTAGATTTTTTTTTTTTTTTTCGTTTGGAGAGGACGAGAGTGAGGGAGAGTTTCGCAACGTTTCTTTCGTTTCTTTTCCTTAGATTTTTTGGTTTTTTTCCGTATAAAACCGTGAGAGAGGACAAGGGCATATTTGTCTTTTCCTCAAAATAGACTAAGTATGCTCCTCACGTGACAGTTTAAAATTGGTCTTTTCACACAAAATCTAAAAGTTAGGCTTGGATAATAAAATAAAAAATGTTGGCGATCAAATTGCATTTTCTAAAAAGGTTGAGGGCGAACCGAGTTATTTATTTTAAAAAATTTCAATAAAAAAATAAAAACAACTAAACATAGAAAAAAAAAAGACAAAAGATAATAAAAAACAAAAGGTAAATTGTTTGTAAGGTCCTTAACCTTTTTAAAAAGATATTATTTGGTCCCCAACCTCTTTTTTTTTTTTTTTTTGGTTGCTAAATTGGGCCTTCATTTTTGGTGCAAAAGGACAAACATTAAGTAACGTCCATTTATTTCCCTTTATTTGACTTGCACATGCTAACCACTTAAGGGACATTTTGGTAATTATAGTAGAAAAACAAAAAATAAATTAAAATGGTATGATGTGGTCCATGACACCTAATCAAAAGCCAACACATGGGTATAGACGTTGGATCTATAATTAAATATAAACAAATTAGTACTCAATTTGATATTTACTATTTACGAGTTTGGGCCCTTAAACCACTATTGTTAGGATTTGTCTAGCTTCCAAAAATAAGATCAAAATACTTGTAGGATGACAATTAAATTAAAGCTTTAAATAATCAAATAATACAGTAAAAGTAAATGATATCACACACGATATTTATAGTGGTTTACTCTATAATGAGAGCTACGTCTACTGTTCTTTACTATGATGAATGGATTGATACAGATTACAAAGTATTTAAGAGATCTGATATGAAAAACTAATAATTTTTGCAAAGTTTCTGTAAGTTCCTTCTTGTCTGCATTGAAGCTACCGTTACCATTTATAGAGAGCGCATTGTGGCTTCAATCTGATAGTAGGAGTGGGCATAGCAATGCTTATAATAGTAGTACACGTGTCGATCTTTGGTAGGGCATAGACTTCGGACTTTTTCCCATGTCCCATTTCGTGGCTTAACATGTGTCTCCTTCTAACTACCAAATTCTGTATATTGATTCTATCGAGTCGACATTTAGCAAATCCACAACAACAAGAAATACGTAGATTCATATAAAATGAAACAAGTAGAAATTGCAATCAAACCACATCTATCAAATCGATCGATGCCCCAAATTGATCCCAATGTTTGCAAGATGGTGAATCAAATCCATTACTAGGTTAGTTGATTGAATCCAATGAGTGAGATTTAAGGCCATAAAAATAGCAAGGCCATAAAGATGACAAGTTGAATCAAACACTGGATGAGTTGATCAAATCTAGAGTTGATGAGATTAGAGGCCATGAATATGGTGAGTCAAATCGAACACTGAATGAGTTAATTGAATCTAGTGTTGATGAGATTAGAGCCATGAAAATGACAAGGTCGTAAAGATGGCAAGTCAAATCAAACACTGGATAAGTAAATCAAATCCAACATTGATGAGATTAGAGGCCATGAAAATGATAAGGCCATGAAAATGAAAAGGCCATGAAAATGGCGAGTCAAATCGTAGCGCATTGAATAAAATGGTTGTTGCAATGATAACACAGCTGCACTTGTTTATCGTACATGAGCTACCTATATACCCATGTGTAAGGATCAAGCTATATGTAGTTTACTTTTACATGCCAAAGTTCTTTACAACCAATGCTAAAGTGGCCACTCGACTGATGCTCAGAAATTGTGTCAATAGACAACCGACCGTGAAACGAGTCAAATGATCTTTTAAGAAACCTGAAAAATTAAAGCAAATTGTTCAGTTAGAACTATTATAGCAAGACTAAGAATAATACTTTCTTGGATGAGGGGCATTCCAAGTCTTGCTGAAGGTAGAGCCATCGAGTTTCTCTAATTTGTAAACACCATCACATACAACATCTCATATTCAATACAGGCCTTCCCAATCAGCGACTAACTTCCCAACATTCCTTTCTCTTGTATTTTGAAAAACTTTATGTAGCACAAGCTCTCCCACTAGAAATTTTTTATTTTTACCTTGGTATTGTAGTATCGCGTAATTGTTTGCTGATATCGACCAAGGCGATAGAGAGCATTTTCTCTCTTTTCATCAATCAGATCCAACGTATCTTTCATCATTTCCTCGTTCATCGTTTTATTGAGAAAGAAGTAGTTGATCGAGAGGTCTTGAGTGATTACTTCAGTTGGGATCATTGTTTCTATGTTATAAATAAGAGAAATGGGGATTCACTAGTTATTGCTTTAGAGTCATTCGTGTAACACTCATCGTTTTCTTCCATAGACACTTATATTAGTTTAACATTAAAATGTAATATTTAAAGTGCTATTATTATTTATGATAAGAAAATTAACTTTTTTATTTAGTAATGTCACAGGTAACGGCCATATAGGATCGATGTATTTAGGATGTTTATGCCGAAAATGATTATAAATTTAAAATATTGTTTTTTTTAAAAGAGTTTTAACTTGTCCTAAATTTATAATCTTTATAATGTTCTAGGATTATGTATGCGTAGAGTTATGTTCTTAATGATTACATATTTTCTTTTTTTTTTTATAATATTAATGATGTCATGATAATTACATATGTAATATTTTTTTATATTGGCATTAAGAAATTAGATAATATAACGTGTTTAAAAGAATAATGTGTGAGTTAATATTTTTTGGGGTCATAAGAGTAAATATTATTGTCGTGTATAAACAATGATGTATTTTAACTATATTATATTATATCATATTTTGATATATTTATATTTATATTATGTTATATTATTTATATATATTAAAGAAAATCATATAATATGATATAATAGATTATATCATATTATATCATATTATATTATATTAAAGTGTATATATATATTGTTTAATCTTATGAAAAGAAAGAAACGACATTTGCCATAAAAAAAAAAGAAAAAGTAAAAAAAGGAAACTGAATTAGATTAGGATTACACTAATTTAAAATAAAAAGGGGGGGGTGGGGAGGGGGAGGGGAGAGATCTAATTAGATTAGATCACCCTCATTTTAAAAAAAAAAAAAAAGAGAGGGAAATCTAATTAAATTAGGATTAGGATTTTCTATACTCATCTAATCTCTTCTCTATCATAAGCCTATAAATATACCTTTGAGCCATCAAAATCTTCATTCTCTTAATTTCTTTGAAAATCTCCACGAAAGCCTCCATCATCTCGTTAAGCCTTAAAACTAAGAATTCATCACTTTTATTTTCCTTCAAGCCAAAGTAGAAAGAATTCTTTGTAGAGATTTTGTGTGCAAGTATTCGTCTTTGTTGAAGAAAACATAAGAATTAAAAGTATGTTTTAAAGTTTTCATGGTTTTGAATTTTTAAAGTTTTCATGGTTTTGAATTTTTATGATTGATGTATATTGTTTTGTGATAAATTTTCTTAGAAAATTGTTCTTTTATGAATGTGAACGTGTATATAGATATGTTTGTATGAAAAATAAATTATTTTATCTAATACTTTGATTATAACAATGTTAATTTATGGTTCAAAATATTTATGTTCATATGATATCAAGAAATTTCATGAAAATAAGGTTTTGTTGTTGGAGTGTGATGAGAGAATTCTAGGGTTTTTGATTTGTCGATAAGGTGGCTAGTAACGTTTTGAAATCAAATGATTTTATTTTATTGCGATTTTTGGATATGATGTGGATATATGTTAGGAATGTCTAGGATTTTTTATAAAATTTTGTTCAAAATAATTTTAGAGTTATGAGCTTCCAATTAAACACGGCTCACGAAATTTTAATTGCTAGCAGATTTGTATTTATAACTTGTACAATCTGTTTTATAAGGCAAAAGGCATCTTTTAATTGTTAAAAAAATTATGAATCATTGTTCATATGTTAACTAAATGTCTGTAAAGTTTTAGCTTCATATCCTTATTATGTTTTAAGATGAAATTCGTTGATTGACAAGTACTCAGTGGTTGCAAATATTTGCATGATATGCTCTATGTAATTCATAAGATGATAAATTATATTTTAAAATATGTTTTGTATGATTTATTATTTTTCTAACTTATATTTATATGTTAACCATGTTACATAAAAATTTCAAAAGCATATCATACATATTTTTTTTTAATAAAAGAGTTTGAAAGGAACATGTTTGTTGTCTAACATGTCTGATGTTAATATTAACTTTGAATTCGAATGTGTGTTTTGAATAACTTCGAATTTATTTGCAGCTAAATTTTGGATATGTTACTATTTTATGTGCTTGTTATATGTAATATTTTTTATAAATTATTTTATTGTATAAATAATTTAATGCATAACTTTAAATTAGGACTGTTCATTATCCAGACTTTGCTGGTCGATTTTATGGCATTGAATATGTGATTTATTTTAATTATCAAATGAAATTTTTATGGCTAAAGAAAAATCTAGATACTATATGTATGTGTTAACTTTATTTCTACAAATTTTCATGCTCTAATTACATGTAACTTGAAAGATATAGGGTTATGAATTCTTAAAGGTCATGCATTTTTTCTTATTGGTAGATTTACTTGAATGCTTTGAAAATTGGAAAAAGAAATTTTGGATTAATATTTTCAAGAGAAGAAATTTGAGTGATGTTTATATATAGTAGCTATGTTATGGAATAATTCTTACACTTTATTCATGCTTATAAGTTGAAATTAATTTCTCCAAGTCATTAAAGGTCAAGTTTTCTATCTTTATGTTTCTTGACTTTAAGTGCATGTTTGTGACTCAAACATGCCTTGTTTTGATAAGAATGATGTATGACGATATAATATAGTATTAAATGATATCATGAAGATGAATATTAATTTCATGTATTATATGAATAATTAACATGAACACTCTAAAAGGCGAGCATATCGAGAACCACAGCAACATCACCTTTAAGGTTTAGTAGGCAAACAAGTCAAGTAAGTATATTCTTACCTGCAACATGATAAAAGTTTATGAAAAAGTTTTGAGAATATGTTTTATGATAATTTTTAAGTTTGTTGTTACATATGGTATTCTCATGAAAACTCTTGTTGTAACAAGAAGGTTTAACAGATGTTTTAATGACGGGATACGTTAAAGCTAATATATATATATATATATATATGTATCACTTAATTAAATATTGCACACCCTATGTTTATATTTATGATGTCCCAAAGGTTGGACTTGTCATCTTTGGTTTGGGACTAGCTACCTCACTCATTTCATGATGGTGCACCTATGATATTAATATTGCAATGCTTGGGCTCCTAAAGATAAAATTAATAATGCTTTAATATGGAAGTTTAAATGAAAAGATATGTTCTATATAAACTTGTGCCTCGTGCGCTACTAATGGAAGTTTAAAGGAAAAGATATGTTCTATATAAACTTGTGCCTTGTGTACTACTATGATTATGATTATGATTACGATTACGATTACGATATTATGTAATGATTTTTATGAAATGTTTAATGTTGTGAGATAAGAAAGTATACTTACTAGACTTATGCTTACTTAGTTTTATATTATATTGCAGACAAAGGTAAAAGGCATATGGAATAGTTGGAGGACGGGGATGGGCGTGTGCGCTAGGAGCGTTGGATTGGAAACGAAATCACACCATGAAAAGAATTAATGACTTGATCAATGATTTTATTATTAATGTTACTTTTCACATTGATTTTGAATTAGGACTTGATTTATTTTTCTATAGACTTTTGAGACTGTTTAATATTTCCTTAATTGTGGTTTCTTGATTGGCTATACTATGTTTCTTTATTTTGGTATGGTTAAATTATTTGGACATATAAGTATTTTTCTCGAGAGATTTAAACATTGTTTGAAGTTTTGTGTCTCTATAATTTAATAAATGATTGTATTTATGAACTAAATGTTTCTACAAGTGATTGATTAGCCAAACACTATAAGTGTTCCGTTGGGGTAATCGAGGTGAAAGAAGCAAATCTGATAAGTAGTTTAAAAAAATTTGCATGTTTTTTTTGGGATATTTGTTTAAGTGTAAGTATTTTATTTGAATTGTTTATCTCTAATAATGATAGTAACGGTAAAAGTAACGATTATTATGACGTCCGTAAGGGGGTGTTATAGTTCGATAGGCCTATGGTCCCTCGACAGTTCTTCAACCCAATGACCTTTCCTTGTTTCTTGCTTTTTCTTCAAATTTTTAATGATCGTTTTGTTCATTGGCCTATCCATTTCCTTGTGGATATGTAGGCATCAAGAAGCTCAAGATGATGCCCCAATCTTAGCAGAATTTGTTGAAAGAGGTGGAGATGAACTGGGAGCCATTATCAGTGATGATTTCCTTGGGCAAAGGAATCTTTCGATATCATATTCTTTAATATCTACAAAGGCTTTAGCTTTGACCCATTAGAGAAGTAATTTGTAAGAACTAGAAGGTATTTTACCTACCCAAGCGTTGGCAGAAATGGTCTGACTACATCCATTGAATATTTCATAAATAGGTATGGTGAATTGATTGATGATAGTTCTTCAGCAAGCTGGTGGATTGCTAGTGCATGTCTCTGGCAACTATCATATTTTTTGGTAAAATCTTCTAAGTCGCTCTATATGGTAGGCTAGGAATAAATCTGCCTTTTGATCTTGTTGCATAGAGATCTTCCTCCCAAATGATTACCACATAACCCCTAGTGAACTTCTTAGATCACTCACTCGGCTTCATCTTTTCCTAGGCATCGAAGATAAGGACTCCCAAATGACCGTTTGTAAAGCTTGTCTTCTATCAAGCAGTATCTTGGTACTTGAACCTTGACTTTCTTTGCTACTTTCTTGTCTTCTAAGAGCCATCCATCGCTTATGTACATTTTGATTAGGGTCATCCTAGGATCGATATAGTTCATCTCTTTTATCTTTTCGATGTTGGGCCACTTGATGTATTCTAGTAGAATGACTCTCTTCTTTTTTACTTTGACAGACGATCCAAGATTAACGAGTGCATCTACTCTAAAATTCTACTCGTGTGGTACATGCCTTAGTTTGAACAGGTCAAACTTATGCCTTAACTTATTAACAATCTCCAAATAAGATATCATCTTGTCATCCCGAGCCTTGTACTCTTTGATGACCAGGTCGATGACCAAGGTTGAGTCATTTTCTACTATAAGCTCGATAGCCCCTATTGTCTTGGCTAATATCAAGTCAACGATCATGACTTTATACTTTGCTTCGTTATTGGTTGCTCTAAAACCTAATCTAAAGCTTTGTTCTATTTCCTTGCCTATTGGTGATCGCAGTAAGACTCTAACACTTGAACCTCTTTCGTTGCTGGCACCATCTACTTGTGTGGTCCATACCTTCGACTCCTTACAGTTAGGCTCATATGTTAATTCTTCGACAAAATTAGCTAACATTTGTGCCTTCAATACGGTTCAAGGCTTGTACTCGATATAAAATTTAGTGAGTTCGACAACCCACCTCATCAATCTCCTTAAAACGTCTAGTTTTTGCAAAATGGCTTGCATCGAGTACAACAAGAGTACTATGATTTTGTGACCCCAAAAATATGGTCGCAACTTGTGAGCAGACATGACGAGTATGAGTGCGAGTTTTACTATAATGTAGTACCTTGTTTCTGCATCAAGCAGGGCATGACTCATGAAGAACACTAGTTTTTGAATTGAGTCTTCTTTCCTAAGTAGTGTAGAACTGACTGTTATTCTTGAAACTACCAAGTAGAGATACATTTGTTTTCTATCTTTTGGTTTTAACAAGATCGGCAGACTAAAAAGGTATTTTTTTTCAAGTCTTAGAACACTTACTCAGAATGGTTGCTCCATTTGGACTTTTTATTCTTCTTCAACAACTGAAAGAATGGCAAAAACTTGTCCGATGAGCGAGCTACAAGTCGCCTGATCATCTTCTGAATCTCTCTTTTGTTCCATAGCGATGGCATAAGTTGGAAAGCTTTTATTTGATTTGGATTCACCTCGATCCCTCGCTTTGTTACAAGATATCTAAGGAACATTCCACTAGTGACCCTAAAAGTACACTTATCTGGGTTCAACTTCATGTTATACTTCTTTAACACGTCAAAGCATTCTTGTAAATGCTGCACATAAAGATGAGCTTGCAACAATTTTACCAGCATGTCATCAATGCAAACTTCCATATTCTTACCAATTTGTTCCTCGAACATCATGTTGGTGAGTCTCTGATAGGTTGCTCTAGCGTTCTTCAGCCCAAACGGCATGACCTTGAAGTAAAAAATTCCATGCTTGGTGATCAAGGCAATCTTCTCTTAATCTTCGAGATGCAATAGAATCTGATTATAGCTGAAGAACACATCAAAAAACTAAGGAAGTTATGGCCAGCAGTTGCATCGATAAGGTGGTCAATGTGAGGTAGTGGATAGCTTTCTTTTGGGCAGGCTTTATTCAAGTCTATAAAGTCTATATAGATTCACCACTTTTCATTCTTCTTCTTTGCTGTCACGACATTTGTAAGCCAATCTGGGTGTTGAACTAGCCAAACAAACACATCTTTTGACAGATGCCTGACCTCCTCTTTCATTATATCATTCCGCTCGATCCCTAGTCATCTTCTTTTTTATCGCACGAGCTGATGGTTTGGATCGACATTGAGCTGGTGGGTGATAATACTTAGCTTGATCCTAGGCATATCTATATAAGACCATGCAAAACGGTCTTTATTAGCCTTTAAGAAATCAACTATAGCATATTTTACCTCTGGATCTAGTTGTGAGCCAACATTTACTATCCAGCGCTTGTTTTTGGGGTCAATCTGTACTTCATCCAATTGTTCAAGCACTAGCTCCCCTCGCTCTTTAATACTCGAGCCATTCAATGGGCTCATCTATAGTTTCTATAAGGCTTGCTTTTTTGCTTTAATGTCATCAAATAATAGCTTTTGGTCGCGTCTTGGCCTCCCTGACTTTCTCTTATTCCATGCTTCGTCTAGAATCGGATTTGCTTGAGGTAAGTGGATGGGACTACTTTCATCTAGTGTATCCATGGTCGCCCAAGGATCATGTTGTATCTAGAGGGGCAATCTATGATGAAAAAATTCATCATCTTATTTTCTCATACAGCGTAGACTACAATTTTATTCTTCCTAGCACCGTGGTGGCCTCTCCATTGAATCCTACAAATGTGGTGGTGGATTTTATATCTCCTTCTCGTCGATGTCCATTTTTCTTAATGTTAAGTAACAAAATGTTTGCTGAGCTCTTGTTATCAATGAGTATCCTCCCCATTTTGCAATTTATGATGTTGAGCTTAATCACCAAAGCATCATCATGAGGCGTGTCAAGCCTTGACGTTCGTTGCAATGAAATAAAATGGTGTGCTCCCTAAACTCTTCTACCATCAAATTGGAAGTCGCCTGATTCATTCTTTATGATAGGCTTTCATCTGGTTGGTGGATTCTCCGCTATAAACAGAGCCCCCTAAAATGGTTTGATTTCTTTCCGAACAAGTGGCGATGGTGTTCTCTTGGGCTTGTTTGCTCTTTAGGCCACTCTGCTCGTAGTCTAGCCCATATGTTTATCTTCTTCATTCTGGAAAATATTCCCGCAAATGCCCTTTCCTTGGCAATTCTGCAATCCCGGTTCATAGGGCTTTGTAATTGATCATCAAATGTTCGTTGTCCTAGTGGAATTCACAATATTTTGTCTAGTCGTGAGACTGGCTCGGGGCCATTTTATTTGGCCACTTGACATAGTCCTTCCCTGTAGCTAGGCAATCAATTCGATCGAGGATACGTTTAAGGCATACCTTAGTGGCCACAATAGCTTGCTCCTCTTTGTGGTCTTCATGCCCTCTTTGTCCTTGTGGTGTCTTGGGTTGTCTTTCTATCCTTCTGTTCTGCTCCCTATTCCTTGTAAGTTCTCACTTGCAACACTCGTTTTTCATTTCGAGGTCTATCCACCCCTTGGCTCTATTCAAGGCCTCTTGGATCACCTGTGGCTACTTCGAGTAGATGCTATTTTTAAATGAGGACTTGTGCAATAATCCTTTTTTTAAAGCTTCCCAAGCCATTTCGTCTTCCAAGTTTAAAATCTCTAAGATTTCTTTACTAAACCTCTTAATATAGGCCTGTAATAACTTACTTGGGCTCTTAATCACTGACCAGAGGTCTTTGATCGTTTTGCCCATTTTGATATGCATAGAATAGGCTTTGACAAAAGAATCTGCCAACTCTTCAAAGTTATCAATCGTTGCTGAACCATTGAAACACAGGTCCTCTCAAACTCTATGTGAACAACTTACACATCATCTCATCAAGTATTGAATTAGGGATGTTCATTGCACTGACAACATTCTTATACTAGAAGAGGTGATCTTTCAGGTCTTCGATTCTGACGAATCGCATGAACACGAGGTTTTGTACTTTGGAGGAATGACAAAAGTAATGCTCCTAGTAAAAGAAATTTTGCGTTTGTTCTTTAAAGTGTCATCAAGTGTTAGGGTCTTACTCGTAGCTTTGGTTACTTTCAGGTCAAACTTCAACTTGACTAGACTGTTATTTTGATAGAGCATATCTCACATCATCTATTGGACGGCTCTTTGCAATTAATAGGACTAGACTTGGGATGGCTTTTGCCTACACTGTCTGCTCGATCTTTTTGTTCTATTATCTGAATGCTTGTGGATCTTCTCTACTTACACCTTACGAAGCATTCATAGCTATCGTGGCCACTATCAACGTTGGTGCTCTTGTAATTGTTGTGGTCGTAGTTACTGCTTAGGTGTCGGGGTCATATACAATAGCTGCATCCTCCCAATGGGGCTATAGGAAGGTTGTTGCCTAGCTAGAAGTAGTGTCTGGTACTGCCACTACATGGCTATAGTCGTTGGGAAAGTCGAATACCCAAAATAAGGGTAGTGGTACGAGTAGGCTAAGAGCTGAGAGTTTTGATAGTTGATCTGGCTCCTGAGAGCATTATTTTCACTACGAAGTTGGTCGAGTTGCCTATCACACTCGTTGGAATGCTTTGCCTGCTCATAAAGTAGCTTCTTTAGTGTTTTAACTTCTACAGCAAGGACCTCAATCTACTCTCACCTTAAGACAAGGTCTATGTTTCTTCATTACGCTCATCGTGTACATTATGGTGGTCTGTGGTATTTGACATATCTAATGCTGAAGCTTTCAAAATCCTCAAGTTGACAATCTATAGGCCCCATGGTGGGTGCCAAATTATAGACTTGGATCTACAATTAAATACAAATAGATTAGTACTCAACTTGATATTTTCTATTTACGAGTTTGAGCCCTTAAACTACTATTATTATGATCTGTCTAGCTTTCAAAAACAAGATCGAAATACTTGTAGGATGAAATTAAACTAAAGCTGTAAATAATCAAATAATACAATAAAAGTAAATGATACCATACACGAGATTTATAGTAGTTCACTATATAATAAGAGCTACGTCTACTGTTCTTCACTATGATGAATGGATTTACATAGATTACAAAGTATTTGAGAGATCTAATGTGAAAACAAGTGATTCCTATAGAGTTTCTGTAAGTTCCTTCTCGTCAGTAATGAAGCTACTACCACCATTTATAGAGAGTGTTAGGTGAGATCGTGGCTTCAATCTGATGAAAGGAGTGGGCATAGCAGTACTTGTAGTAGGGTGGCACGTGTCGATCTTCAATAGAATGTAGACATTAGACCTCTTCCTATGTCCCATTTTGTGGCTTAGCTTGTATCTCTTTCTAACTGCGAAGTCTTATACGTCAATTCTATCGCATCGACACTTAGCAAATCCACAACAGCGAGAAATACATAGATTTACATAAAACAAAACAAGTAGAAACTGCATTCGAACCACAACTATCGAATCGATCATTGTCTCAAGTTGACTGAGCAATGAGCAAGTGATGCTTAGCAATCTGTCTCGAATCGAACACTCCTATTGAGCTTGATTTGCTCTGATTGCAATTTGAATTTTGCATTCTAAACCTTTATTGAACGATTTAGACCTGACCAAATTGTATAACAATAATAGTCTTAATAGTCCACATGATAAATTTTTTTTGGCTGAAAATTATTAAAAAAAGCCCCAATCTTCCTTCCCTCTCCTCCGACATTCCTCATCCCTTTCTTCCTAATCCAAATCCCTCTTCTCTAGCATCCCCTAAGCTACAGTTCTACCAAATCACAAAACAACAGCGCTATGGGTCATCAAAGGCCATGGCACTATAGTTCATCGACGGTCAAGTCACTACAAGAGGGTCTGGGCTTACAAGTTAGCAGAGCTATGATGGTGTTGTCAGCGTGGATTGGGCTTGTCGATGGGGCCAACCAGGGGTCATCTACTACGATATATTTTCTTTTTGATTTACAATGGCTAGAATTGTTGGGGGTTGAATGTTTACTAAGAAAGGAGGTCTTCATCTTCCCAATTAATGAGTGTTTTTTGAATCACTATTACCATGCCCTACATCTCTATTACTATCTTCATCAATCATCATTGAAGGTCACTAGGGGAGGAATTCTGCTATGATTTTGATCTTCATCTCTCATTTTCTATTTTTTTTCATAAATTGTTTGAAGTATATCTTCCAATTGTTTTGGTCATACACTATTTGGTTCGATGTTTTGATTATATTTGTCATTTTTTTAGTATATTGACTTCTTGGTCTGATTTGGCATTTTCCATTATTTTTTTGGCTTCAGGTTTTTGATTCATCATGCTTAGGAAAATACTCACATCACCAGAAGAAAAGGAGGAGGAAATGAAACAAGGGAGGGTTTTTTTTTCCAACTAGAGATAGGGTTTTTTAGGGATATTTTAATAATTTTGACAAAAATAAACGTCTAAAAAATCAATTCTATCTAAAAATCTATTAAATTTGTCCTTTGGTACATAAAATGAAAGGTTAGACCCAGTTTAGCTACAAAAAAAAAAAACAATTGGGAACAAAGCACACCTTTTTAAAAAGGATAGTGACCTCCCACTCAAGGTTGGGGAATAAATCAAACCTTTTTAAAAAGGTTGGAGACTTCCTGAGCAATTTACCCAAAACAAAAAACAAAAAACAAAAATCAACAACAACACTATGAACATGTGATAGAAACTTGCCAAACCGTGCAAAATCACTGATAATAGAGATGAAGATTGGGTTACGCATTGGGTTTTGAAGTCGCGGACACTAGATGATCAAAAAATCACTTCAATGAATAGAAATCGCAAACGAAAATTCATGTGGATGGTCAATCTACTAGACGAGCAGCAGTGGATCTTGGATTATGATTGAATATCGAACGAGAGCTTAATCTACTGGATCTAAGATTGTGCTGAAAGATCGTAGAAGTTGACAGAAGTTGAGTTCCTTGCCATCGCGGTCCAGCAATGTCATGGCCCAAAGATTTCCCTCTCTACATGACTCTGTCTGCTTCACATAGTGGCACTAATGAGGAAGTCGGACGGGAAATCCAATGGAGAGAGAGGGAGGGAAGAGAGAGAGAAAGAGAAAAGAGGTCTGGGGAAGACAGAGGAAGAAAGAGGAAAAGAGAAGAGGGAGTGAGAAAAACAGAATAAGAGAGAAAAAAACAAAAAAAAAACTAAAAATCAGGGGTAGTTTGGGGTTTTTAATTACTTTAAAATATTAAATTATTTATATCTACTATTATTTTTACATTTTTAAAAGTTTTGACATAAGTTAATAATAGATAGCAAAATTTGTTATTTTGTATAATTTTTTTGAATTAACACAATGTAACATAACATAATTTAATAAATCTAACATATTACAACTAAATAGAATTCAAAATTTTGAAAATAATTTAAATTATAGCATTACAAAAAATAACAACTAATAAACTTAAATAAATTTTAGACATGAGAAAATATCATGAGTAAATAATGTTAGTTTTTACAATTAAGCCAAACTTTTTTTAAGCATTTAAACTTTGAACACAATACCGTATAAGCGTATTCTACTTTGAATTGTTAGAGACTTGCATATTTTCTTTTTTGCCATGTTTTACGAGCTTTTACCTTAGCTTGAGGATATAATGCTTCATTGATTGTGATCTAAGCATGATCATTATTTAGATTCCTATCACAAGTTAGCATTTTCTTACTTTTTTGAACATATGATTGAGGTTTCACCATTTGGTTTGGAAACTGGTGTTTCACTGACACTAAGGATTTGGATATTTTGGAGGATATGTGTGTGTGTGTGTGTGTGTATGTGTAGAATTTATATACATATCTAAAAACCTTTCATAAAGCATGAGCTCATGAAATAGTTTTTGGAAGAGAGTTTTACAAAATGAATAATAAAATGAGATTTAGACTCAGAATGAGAACCTCCGAGCATAAATGGTTTTCAAATGCCACCACGGATGTGTATGGCTCGTGGCGGATGTATATGGCTTGTGGTGGTTGGTTTTAAGTGCCTATAAGACCGAGTTACATTGATTGTAACCTTAAGGGTATGGCCCTAAACCTCGATTGGGGGTGCTCCGTAGCATGGGCAAACAGATAAAGCACTGTAAGTATATATATGTGTATGCGTTTGATATAAGGTATATCAATTAATTTAAATGTGTACTATTAGAGAATCGGTTATTAAATAGCGATTTCCATGAATCTTAATGTTCTCTAAATCTTATATTATATAAATTGTGTTATATTCAGTTTTTCACTTATTTTCGAGTTGTGCTTGAAATGACATAGAATTTGGCTACATCTATTGAGGTTTGATTTCTTTTTTCTTTTTATACTTATTTATTATTTTAGATATTTGAATTTGATTATGCTTTGTGATTTCATTTGATGTCAATAGTTATTTTTAGCACTTTTTAGTATTTTACTGTCATCATCTATTTTCCCCTATTGGGGATTTTTTTTTTCCATTGATTGCAATCGGTTATGTTTGGTTTTTCAATTCGGTCTGAACTAATATACATAAATTTTTTTCTTATTTATAATTAGAACCAACACTTTGATATGATAAACAATTCTCCTTGTATATTTATATATTATTAGAGTAAGGAATATTAAATTTTAGGGTATATTTATTTTTTGAAAATAAATAATAAAATAATCAATTACATTTTCAAAATTATATGATATATAATATTTAAAATACATATAAACAATAATTGATTTGGTTTGGTTTGGTTTAGTTTTTTTATGGATAAAACCACAAACCAGACATGGGCTTAATCCAAACCAAACTGAGTTATTTGGTTTGGTTTGATTTGTTTTATTGGTTTAATTGGTTTGGTGTCTTAGATTGTATTAGTGAAACTAGAATATTAGTGAAACTAGTCTCCATTGGTGGTTACGCCTTGTTGAATGATCATTACATATTTATATAGATTAATTATAAAAATTCTCCTTCAACTGTAAACCTTCCAATACTATACTTCCTAACTTCAAAACGTAACATTTGTTCTTCTCTTACTTCAAAACGTAACATTTATTCCTTAATCTATGAAATATTAACAAGAAAACTCCTTGAAATATGATTTTGAGCATAATTGATATAATATTATACAAATAATGGGATTGTTGAACAATTTGATGAACCATTGGTTTGTTAATTTACCATGTTGCAGTTACATGAAAGTAAAGGAAGATATTATTTGTTTTAAAATATTTTTAAGGTTTTTAAGTTTATATTTTAAGCAATTAAATTTTTTAAATTATATCAATTTTTTAAATTTAAATTAGCTTTGGATATGATAGACTTACCAAAGTACTTATATATGAAGTACCAAATCTTAATTATTTACCAAGTATTATTAAAAGTTCTAATAAAAAGAGTTTTTTTGTTAATATTTTTATAGTTCAGGGGAACGTTACATTTTGAAATTCGGAGAGCGCAATGCCACAAAGGCTATAGTTGAAGTTGAAATTTTCCAATTAATCTTATTTATATTACATTTTGTTCTAATGAAAACTCTATTTCAAAAAAAAAAAAAGAAAGATAAAAAGTAGGTATAGCATTTGAAATATTTGAGCACTATTTCTTTTAATAAAGCTTAAATTTAAAGATTTTTGTTATGTAATCTTAATTATGTGTATATGTCATTGCTTTATTTTTATAAATTCATGCTAATTATCATTTACATTTCTAGTTTTTTTATGTGCGTGGGTTGCATGAAGAGTAATTCGCATGTGCTTAAATGGGCTATACTAACTTTCTCTGTGTATGTGATTCACAAGTGTGTTAAAATAACCTCTGCTCCTTTGAAGAGAGAAACACTATAACAAGAACGTTGTTTTTAGTAACTTTGAGTGCTTATTGCATTACTTCAAGTGTTACATAATAATCTTGATCATCGATAACTTTTGTGGTGCATTGGACTTTGATTTATGTAGTTGTATCATATGGATGCATGCTTATTGTGTGGTTTGAAGATGAGCTATGTAATATTCAAGAAAATTTATTAATTTAAATCTAGAATTAATTTGGATTTAATTAATGAATTTTCTTTGATCAATCATATTTTTTAAAATTATGGAAAAATATAAATTATTTACAGATAATATTAATATGTATTATGTCTGTAAATTTTGTGCAATTTGGACTATTTTTAATATTCAAATTTTATGAGTTTAAATACTCAAAAATTTGTGAAATACTATCAAGGTATAATTTATATCACATTAATTATAATTTTGTGATATGAATTAATAAAGGAAAATATGTTAATTGAAGTAGAAAATCATGTCATGGTCCCAAACAGTATAAAAATGGTTAGCTGCCAGTCAATTAGCCTCATAAAGATTATTATGTCTACAATCTACTGGCTAATGGAAAACAACATAGGAAGACACATAAAAATAAAAAGGAACACAATACAGCATAATTATACACACCGATCTATGAGATACTATGTTGGGATTAAAAAATAGGTAAAAAGTACGTTAGTATGTTTTAGATTGTTTAAAGTAAGTATTACCTCAATTTTTTACTAGCCGTATAAGATAAAAATAGCACTGTGTAAAATTACACTATGTAAAAGTGGTGGGACCCACTAAAAAGTGACACCTAAAGAGTAAAAATGGGCCACATCCTCCCCCTTATGCACTGGTTTTTAGCCTCCACTATTGAGCAAATTTTGCTTCCATCTAGGCCCTTATGATAAATCATCTAGCATAGGTGTTGAATTGGAAAAAAAAAATCTTAAGTTGTTGTCATCATTTTACCATGCAACTTGAAGAAACGTAAACTCAAAACTCCAAGGCAAAACAGGTTGCCCCTCTCCATCTCTCTTTCAAATATTTTGTTCAAAAACAACCACAAAATCTATCTTCCAAACAAGTTCAAGTGTATTAGTTCAAGATAAGCAACTTTTGAAGGTAAACTCTAAGCTTTTTTCCTTTGAATTTTAGTGTTTTCTTTTGCTATGATTTGTACCAAAGGAAGTTAGACAAGATTAAACATCTTTGTGGAGGATCACAAAGCTTATAAAAATCTTTCGATAAAACCCTTAAACCCCACTTTAAATTTTGTGTTTTTTTTAGTAAAGTTGGTATGCAATTGTTTAAATATAGATTATGGCATGTTAAAAGGACTCTATGGCATGATTATGTGGTATGTTATGTGTATAGTGATGATGCTTAATGATTAGAAACTAGGGTTTTTCATGCTTAAAATCTAGTTTGATGAAAACTTTGCTCTAAAACAAAGTTTTGATGTTTCTTTACAAAGTGGTGACTTTGTTAGACTTTGAGGCAATTTAATTTATAGGTAAAATACAAGCTCAGACCAAAACAGTGAGATTAACAACTTTTGTGAACAAAGTTTTATGAAATTTGAAAGGACTAAATTGAAAGTTTAATGAAAACTTGGAACATTTTAAAAATGACTGAAAACTCTACTGTATAGTTGGAATTTAAGAAAAGTTAAAACACAAATGTTATAGATCTCGTTGAAATTGTTAAACATAATAGATAGCTTGTCGAAATTCTGCACGGTTTATGAGTTAAGAATTTTATAAATTTTAATCACAAAATTTCAAAAATAATGTCAAAAAGAAAATTTTTTGAATTAAATGGAATCTGACCCCATTACTTTAAAGATTTTAATCCTTATAAAAAAACCAAGCCCAATCGTATACAATGATTATTTTTTGTTCTAGGGGCAAAATGGTCAAAATTTTTGTATTACGGGTTAAAACTATAAAATTTTGTTAAAATTGGGTTTTTTTGCAAAAAGAAAACTGACGCCACATTTTTTGCCTTGTTTCCAATAAACAAGATAATGCAAATTTTTAACAAGGATGGGCTCGAAAAGTTTTCTAAGACCCATTAAGGGTAAAATCATATCTTTTTTGCAAAAAGGCTTGAACGAACCCTAAAATATCCAGATTAAAAAAAAGTTCCTTAGCATGAATTTTTTTGTATTATGTTGGTGATGGGAAGGCAAGATGACATTAAGGAAAAATAAGTTTTTGAGTGTTCAAGTTTCTGAAACTAACTAATAACTAGATTAAGTAGTAAACGCTTAAGTTTCGTTATCAACGCCTAGTTCGATAATAAGTTGAGCTAATGAAGGGATATTATCCAAGGACGACACTTAGTCAGATATCAAGAAAACGAAAAACTGGTTAACACTATATCAAATCCAAGTAAATTTCATACCCCACGTACAACGTGGAATAGAAGGTTTTCAAAGATATATATTATGTATTTTATTAATGCATCTGTAATGCACTTATTTCAAGCTACTAAAGCATCATAAATGGTATGACACCATAATTTCAAGGATTGGTAAATGGTTGACTAAATAAAATAAGAAAATGTCTTACCAACCTTCCAACACAATGGGAGCTTTAAGTTTTATTATGGTCTCAGTGTTACGATTACCATTTTGTACACTTGGCATGTACACATGGCTCGTCGTATAAGTTGACAAAATGAATAATTAAAGTTCATAATTAAGCACAAATGGAACATGCACATGTAAAAAATTAATTTTATGGGCTATCTTTGGACTTACGGATCAATATGTCACCTAGTTATTTTATGTAATAGGTAATCCAGCTAAGAAACCGTAATAGAATCACTGTTGAGCTGGCAATGATGGTTGAGCAATTGTGTAGTGATAGGCATGGATGCCGCAGTGAGGA
Organism: Artocarpus hirsutus; assembly: GCA_946598075.1. NCBI lineage: Eukaryota > Viridiplantae > Streptophyta > Magnoliopsida > Rosales > Moraceae > Artocarpus > Artocarpus hirsutus. The sequence continues at coordinate 95,458 of CAMOHE010047169.1, read as the reverse complement.
TGTTTCTGTTGTAAATTAAGTATTTTTTAGATATAATATTTTGATAAAAACTGTTACGAATAGTATGATGTATAATATTAGTTAAGTATGTCTTATAAACTCTTTTGGAACTAAAATGTACTTAAGAAATATATTTAGTAATTAAAAAGTTTTTCCTTTTAGGAAAAAATGCTCCATATTTTTAGCTAAATAAGTAAGTTTATGAAAAAAAAAAGAATTAAAAAACGGCTCGAAAATTTGGATTGTGACAAGCTATAGGCTGTAAGTAATTTTATAGCTATGCATAAACAAAGTGTTTTTAATGATCCATACCTCTACTTGCTATGATATTGTCTGTTTTGGATCTAAGTTCGTACAGTTTTGCTCTTAGGTTTTACACCATCATATTATTAGAAAATAGTGTCCTTACTTAGAAGCATTCCTTATGACCATTTTCAGGTGATATGGAACTATAGAACCCATCATTTCTTAGCCCTCCTCACCTCAAGAAAATTATGGTTATCATAATCACCCCATTTTTGGGGGCGTAATGTCCTCGTTGGTCTCACTTGCAGTTGGATTAAGGCTCTAATAACATCTGTAAAGACCCTCACTCTATTTGGTATGATATTGTCAGCTTTGAGCCTAAGTCTGCACGATTTTGCTCTTGACTTTATCCAAAAAGGCCATATACCATTAAAAAGATGGTTTCCTTACTTATGATCCATTCCCTATGATCATTTGCAGACGATGTTGGACTACCCAACTTACTCTTTTTTGACCTTTTTAACCTCAAAGGAATTATGGTCAAGTGATCAAGAGTTATAGGTTCGCACAAAATGTGGATGAACCATGTGTTTACAAACACATTAAGGATGAGAAGGTGGTTTTTCTACTACTCTATTAGATAACATTTTGCTAATTAGTAATGACATTGGGGTGTTGTTATCTGTCAAATTATGGTTGACAAGTAGTTTGAAATGAAAGACTTGAGTGAAGCTAATTATGTTCTAGGTATCTAGATTTTTCAGGATATAAGAACAGAATGATAGCTTTATCCCAAACAGGCTACATAGATAAAATTCTCAAAAGGTATGCAATGCAAGATTCCAAGAAAGGTGAGCAACCATCTAAGTTTGAAATTACTCTTTCTAGAAAAGACTCACCAAAGTCTGATGAAGGACGAACATACATGAAGAAGGTGTCTTATGCTTCAGTAATAGATAGTCTCATGTATGCCATGCTTTGCACACCATCGGATATTAGTTATGCAGTTGGGATTGTAAGTCGATTTCAGTCGGATCAAGGATCGAACCACTAGGTTGCAGTCAAGCATATTTTCAAGTATCCAAGAAGGACTCGAGGGTATATGCTTGTGCATTTAGGTAAGGATTTAACACATCTAGGATACGCTGACTCAGATTTTCAATCTTGTCTGGATTCGAGAAGATTGACTATCGGTTTTGTGTTTGCTCTGGGTGACGGTGCCATTGTTTGGAGAAGTACGAAGCAAGATTGCATTTCAGATTCAACGATGGAGGTCAAGTATGTGGCAGCTAGTGACACTTCAAAAGAAGCAGTGTGGCTTCGCAAGTTTCTTAGGGATCTTGAGGTAGATTCTGGCATGGATAAGGTAGAATCGCTGTATTGTGATAACACTACAGCGATAGCTAATGCTAAGGAACCAAGATTTCACAAGAAGAGTAAGCATATTGATAGAAAGTATCATATGATAAAGGACTTTGTTGAGGGCGAGCATGTTGCTGTATGTAAAATTGCATCCAAGAACAATTTAGTTGATCTATTCACGAAGACACTAACTATGAGAGTTTTCGAGAGGCATATGGAAGCTGTGGGGATGCGAGATTTGTCATATTTACTCACTCAGTACAAGTAGGAGGTTGTTAGATATGTATGCCCTAAGGAGTAAAAATGAAATATGTTTTTGAAGATAGTTTTATCAATAAAGAATTTATTTATTATTCATATACCAAATTATTATCCTCTTTACGTTCATATTTGTTGAATGTATGATAAGTAAACAAAAGTCTAAGACTGTCAGTCTAAACCTTTAGAATCAAGCATATGATGGACAGATTATGCGGAAGACATAATTCTAAAGGTGACGGTCTAAATCATAAGATCCGCAATCCAGAGAATAAAGTTGGATGCTTTATTCATGCAAAGATTATTATGTTGTCTATATCCCTAATGGGAGTTGGTTTGTCTTGGCCATCAGAGGTGGCTTCCGCGAATGGAAACATTGGTGCATTGTCATAGGTGATGATGTATTGGATTGGGGTATAAAGTGTAATTAATTTGGATTAATAATTCTATCTCTACAAATTAATTCACTTTAGACAATCATATATGTTATATCTTAATCTTGAGATGAATAGTAGGCCCGTTGCCTTAACTTATGTCTTTTGATGTACCAAAGGGTGACATCTACAATTTATGTTGGTACGCATGCCGATACGTTGGAGACATGACTCTTGATAGCATAGACTTATTATTCATAAATACGGAATCTATAGCTACTCTTTAGGAGTTGTTGATATCCTCTTATATGCGTTATCCTGCAATTAGAAAACTAGAACGTTCAACCATTTGGATACATAGGTGTAACCGAATGGTATATTATTTTTGGATAATAAGTTTTTTTATGGTGAGATAATAGAATGTAAGAGAAAAATAATCAGAAAGGTAAGACAGAATTTAACCCTAAGCCAATTATGAATAATCCTATGGGGATACAATACATTATGATATGTCATAGAGACTTAGTTATTTGAGTTTCGTAATTTTATAAAGTTCAAGAGTGTAGCTCTAAGCTTTTAGTAAAGTAGCGTTAGAGTTGTTAATTATGAAATATATATCAGGGATACTAGGTTTTATAATTATCGATATTTTCCTTTTGCTAGCTCATAATAAATCCTATAACAATACAGCGTGCTTTTTCAATAGTTGGTGACTTATGTTAAATTATTAGATTGGCTGAAATTTGATAGTATCAGATAATTCATGTATGTTTATAGGTTGAATTAATTTTGTGAAAATTAATACAGGATAAGCTTGTTGAATTATCCAAAATATTTATTTTCCTATAGATTATATAGATATGGTTGGTTTAATCAGATAACTTCTCTATTGGATTATTTGAATTAAAACTGAGGCTTTATCCAAAGAATCTCGGATAGGAAATAAAATATTCATAGGGATTATTTGTCGTAAGTTCGGTAGGCCGATCTTCAAGTTTGACCTACCACTGGAGTAAGTTCGGTAGGCCGATCTGCCAATTTCGCCTGCCGACCGAACAATAAGCTCACATGTTTTTATGCAATTTTATCATATATTGATCTAGATTCAAATTTTTGAGGCACTAACTAATAAGGACTAACCTTGGGGTCCAATCTCTATAAATAGGGAGTGAGACTCGTAAGTTACAGAGATCAGTTGAGAGATCAAGAATGAGCACTCTATACCGTGAGTCTCTAAAACACCCCTGAAGAGCTATTTTTCACAAATCACAAACCTTAGTTCTAGTTATTTCTTAATTGGTTGGAAGAAAAGTCATTGGGAAAAAGCTGTACAAGTGTGCCCACACACACACCAATCGTGGATAGAGATAGCAAAGAAGACCAGTTGGTTGAGGCTCCTCTAGAGCGCCCTTCTCTTCATTTACTGCAGGAGCTCTTCGGCCTACAAGGTTAGTAAGATCTAGTTAATTTATGCATATAGCGTATCAAGAGACTCATAAGTTATAAAGGTCAGGAGCTCAAGAGCTCTATAAATAGGGAGTGAGACTCATAAGTTATAGAAATTAGTTGAGAGATCAAAAGTAAGCACTCTATACCGTGAGTCTCTAAAACTCTCCTAAAGAGCTATTGTTCACAAATATCAAATTTTAGTTCTAGATATTTCTCAATTGGTCAGAAGGAGAGTCACTGGGGAGGAGCTATGCGAGTGTGCCCACACACACACTGATTGTTGATAGAGAATAGCAAAGAAGACTAGTTGATTGAGGCTCTTCTAGAACGCCCTTTTCTTCATTGGTTGTAGGAGCTCTTCAGCATACCAAGTTAGTAAGATCTCGTTAATTTATACATATAACGTATCAAACTTGTGTTTTGAAAAATACTCTAATACAAAAATTTTAAATTTTCGCTATGTATTGTTTATTTAACAGAAAGTATATATTTGTCCCTACTAAATAATGTAACAAAGAGTTTTTTATTCTTTAACAGAAAGCTTTTTTATTCTTTCTCTTTCTCTCCCTCTTCAATTTCTTCTACTAGGGTTTATTGTGCTTGTTGAGGGTAGACTCACTTTTCTTCCTTGGGTCAAGATCTAGCGTCAACTTTCAACTGGCCGTCAGATCTATGGCCTTGGGGAGGAGGCAGTGCATGGATTTGGTAGTTCCAGTGAGGTTGTGATTAGATGACAAGCGTTGGATGTGGCTCGAGGAAGAAGTTTGCTAGGTTTAAGAGAGGTAGGATGGGGCTTCCTCTATTGGGTGGGCTAGTATGTAGTGAAGGGGAGGTGGGCCCTTGACAACCCATCGTAGTGGATCTGTGGTGGAGTCGACGTGTGGCTGCCTATGATTGTATGAAGTGTGGGAGGCATTTGACAAGAAGACAACATGAGGGCTGCGCTCTAATGGTCCAACGTTCTCTTCTAGTGTTTGTTGCACTCTTTTGTGGTGGTCAGTGGTTTTCCATCTCCTATTATGGCTTTGACTAGTCTTGGCCTCAGGGATGTGGTGGCTGACTTATTGTATGGTGGGACTCTCATGGCGGTTGGTTTTTGTTGTTGGTTTTTTAAAACAATTTTCATAAGAATAGCAAAAACGTGGTTATGGACAAAACGTGTATAATAAAAAATTTCTCAAAACTTTTATAAGACATGACATAAATTATATTAATTCAACACTAAATAAATATATGTATATATACATATAATTGCTTGCTTGGTTGATGAGATAAGATCGAAAATCTTATATCCAAAAAAGCATTCTCAAAAATGAAACCACTGTCTTTCTCGCCTAGTTCTCAGCATGGAATGGATGAACACATGGGCATAGAAGGGAACTAAGATTTCTAGAGATTACTCACTCACTTTAGTCACTCGTTAATCTCAACGTGTGAGCAAAACAAGCAAAAAACACTTCTTTTTCTCTCCTTCTGTCTCTACGCTCTTATGCAAGGGTTTTGGCAGAGTTTTTTCAATCCCTCCAAGACTCAATTGTATGTAGAATGAATAGAGAAAACTTCTATTTATAAAGAACGGGTGATCCATCTAACTCTGAAAGCATCCTTTATTTCTAATTTAAATATTTTATATTTAATTTAAATAAAAGACACAAGTTTTCCTTCTCTTATATTGCACTTGGCGCCACACACAAAGAGATTCTTTGTGCATGTCAATCACCATACTATGCATGAAGGAATATTGCTTGTTGCCCATTCTCAAATGTTTCTAAATTTAACTTTCTATATTTGAATTAAGTCACATTTATCCAAAATTAGAAATTCTAAATAAGAAAATTGGTGGACAACATTTGGACTACACATAAAACTTTTTCTACTAGCAGTATGCGCCAATCACAATGAGTCCCACTCACTATGTGTGTTTCCAAAATTAATTAACGAATTATATTAAATAACCTTATTATTTAATAATTATAGATTAATTCATAATTAATTATTTTGAGTGATCACCACCTTAAAAATATTGTTTGGACAGGTAGAATTATTAGTTTAATTAATTAATTTAAAATTCCATTTAACTAATTAAACTAAAAATTCCACTTGTCAAAACAATATTTATAAGGATGGTGGGTGACTAATGGATGAATGATTTCAAGCTCCAACAAAACCAATATATTAATTAAACTTTTTAATTAATATTTCATTCTTTTATTAATTTCAATGTAATACTTGGAATTACACTCTTAATATTATAGATATAATTACTCATTTCTTAGAGTGGTCCATTTGATAGTCATTGCCTATAAATGGATCTCTATATATAATTCACAATTAGAGTTAGGTAAAATTAGTTAAACCTCTCTAATTACTTCTTTATTCTTGAATGTTATTAATTTTCTAATAAATAATAAATTCATAAATTTAATCATGAATTGAACGCTCTTATTATTTGAGCTCTGAATCAATACTCAAGAGAATTTCTTATCTGATTCTCGTTAGAGAAGGAATGGATTTCATATAGTAATATTAACATTTTTGGTTACTTCATTTTGCCTCCAAAATACAAGGGATATGATTAGATTTTCGAATCCGTATGGAAGAAATCAGAAGACATAAATCTATAAATAAAAATATGCTAATAACTTATAACTAAGATCATCTTTTATATGACTATTGGTCGATATGATTAGAACTTGCTATATTTAACGAAAATTATCAACACTTCATATCACATCATGTCTTGGTTCTACATAATCTCATTATCTACAGTTGACTCCTTTAATGATTCATTACAATAACAGTTTGGATAAAACTTTTTCTATTCTTGATGAAAATGATCTACACTAGTAACGCTCATTAAAGATCTATAATTAAATTGAATAATCAATTATAATAATTAGTTATATGTTATTGACAATTTTAGGATATGTTTGTTTTATGCATTCTTTGAACTCAATAGACTTAAATTTAGATTCAAATATCAAGAATCCTTAAGATACGCATTTGTTTCTTCCAAAATTTGAATCATTTGAGCATTAAGAATCCAAATTTTTAGAGTTCTCGTCCCCCTTAAACTTTTGATACTCAGATATCTTTGCTACAGTAAAAACTAAAATTCTCTCTCATATATTTAAGGAAAAAAAGCATAACTTCTTTGTTTGATATTCAATTGAGATGATTCTTTTTTTCACTGTGTCCCTAATGAAGAGAAGAATAAATCAAGATCCATATTGCATATTTTTAAGATTATTAACATTAAGATTTTATTGATTTATTAGTAAATCAAAAACTATCTTCACTACCTCTCTAAACACAAATTTTAATTTTATTTCATACTCAGATTAAAACTTAAATACACATCTAAATGTTAATTCGAATAACAATTTAAATCACTAATTCAAATTCTAAATCAAATCACACTAACTCAAATTAAACCAGTAATTCAAATCCATTTATCAAACAGACCCTTAATTATCATCCTTAAATATTATTTTTTTATATATAACACTTATAAACAATATTTAAAATCACATGGATGATTATAGAATTTTAATAATATTAATAAATTATTCAAAATACATGACACAAATATAGTGAAAAATTAACTTTATTTTGTTTATAAATATGTCATTTATAAAACATCATATGCTTTAAGGGTATTTATCCTAACATTTGTTTTACTATTTTGTTGTTTTTATTATCTTTATAGTTGTTGTGTGGTAATAAAGGAGGTGTTCTTCTCATTTCTGGTCTTGATTTCAATTTCACACCAATTGGTTACCAATACTGTATGTAGTGACTGGCCATTAGATCTAGCTCTACGTCGAGTTGCATGTGCCCTCAACAAGATAGATTTGATTTTGGTCGATTAGTTTCATTCATTGACAGTAATGGTATCATGTAATGAGCCGTTGACTAGCTTTATTCTTTTGTCTCAATGTTTTATCTTTTCTTTTTATCAGTGGATCCAGTCTCTGTCTATGGTCAATTTAGCCATATACAACTTTGTTTGTGATAACTTAACAAAATAAAATATTTTACCGCTCTTTCCCACATAAAAATTGATTATGTTCTTGAGATTTTATTTTCATTTAATTTAATTTAACTTTGTTTTATTTTAGTTTATTATGTTTGATTGGATTTTATTTGTTTTAATTTAATTTAATTTAGTTTTAGTTTCTCATTTATTTATTTGCCTTGTTTATGTAGGTAAACTAAGTAAATTAGGTAATTAAACTTTAAATAGGTTGTTTAATAGGATAGTTAAAATTATTGATTAAAATTATTATTGTTGTAATATATAAATATTTTATATTATAATAATTTTTTATTATTGTAACAGTATATGAAAATTTTATATTATTTATAAATGATGTTCTGACTGCTTGCGAAAAACACTCCAGGCGATTAGCCGGTGGAAAAGCACACAAAAAAAGTCGAAATTAAATCAGAACCAAGGCTTCAGCTCACGCATGAGAAAAGCACAAGTCCACTCTCCTTTACAACCGTCAGATCATTGCTTCAACGGTCTAGATTTCTAGTGTGGACATTACTAAAGATCAGAGGTACGTGAGACAAGGTGGTCCCAGCGTGTAGCCACGTCCTACCAGCTGAAGATCCCCTGCAACACGCCAACTCAGCCGTCTCTAGTCTTCAACGGATCCCACTTCAACGCGGGCCAGCCAGATTAAATGCTTCTATGCTGTTGGCGTGATTTATGGGAAAAGAAGGAAATTAAATAAAAAAAAGAGGAAGCTTCCTTTCAGTTAAAGTAAAGTTCCCAAATGCGTCCTTTTTGGAGCTGGGTTAGAAATCAATACCAAAAAAAAGGAAAAAAAATGTTTTTTTTTGAAGGAGCATTAGACGTTGACCTCGTTATTAATTCGCAATCTTGGATTATTAGATTATACAAAAATTATATTACAAATTTACAGTTTTGGACTATTAAATTATATAAAAACCATATCAAAATAAATAAAATATAAGAAAAACTAATGAAATTTCGGATATCTTACACTAGAAGACAACACACTATCCATAGGGTAATTTTTTTAACCTATAAAAAGAATAATTTTGTTTTTCTTTTTCATTATTTTTGAAAGTATAAAATATTGC
>CAMOHE010047169.1:0-86634 GCA_946598075.1 Artocarpus hirsutus | reverse complement strand
TGTGGAGTGCTCAGTTGTCTAGCAAAATCAAGATTTATATATGGTGGTCCTTCAATGAGCCTATCCCAACTTTGGTGTCCTTGGCTTGTCATTAGGTGAATATGGATAAAGTTTGCACTCTTTGCCATAAGGATTTGAAGACCACTAGCCATATCTTCTAGTCATGTTCTTTGGTTCAAGAGGTATGGCAAAGGATGATGTTATGGCAGGTTTTAAAAAAGTTCAATTTTAGGCTTTATGCCTTGTGACGGCTAACTAGTGTCGAAGGTTAACTTTAACATGTTTTGCATGGTGGTTTGGCGTGTCGAGCAATCTAGAAATAGGTCGTTTTAATAGGTAGGAGTTTACCTCCTCTGAGGCTATGACTTGGGCATGTAGATATTAGAGGGACTTCCTTCTATGTGATGGGTTGGAACAAAGGGTGAAGAGGAACGTATCTACACCTAAATAAGGTTAAAAGCCTCCGGATCATGGACTGACTAAAGTTAATGATTATGCAGCAATGCATGATTCCTTAGACTTTATTGGGTTTGGTGTGGTGGTGAAGGACGACTTTGGAGGTCATGTTAGGTGCATTCTCAAGATGAATTTCTAGTAGGTTCTATCCCTATATTAGTGAATGCTTGATAGATTAGGAAGGGGCAGACTTCAAAAAATTAGGTGGCTTTAAGATTGGCCGATTGAATCGGATGCTTAGAATGAGATTGATAGGATCCCGACGAACTCATTAATGTTAAAACCTTGAAGAGTTGTAGCATAGCCGTTATTAAGTAAACTTGTGAGCAAGGGTCATTCTTACTAGAAAACTGCGTCTAATTGATTAATTTTCAAATTTAAAAACCAAAATTAACTAAATAAAAAAAGGGGGATTTGGATTTTTTAACTAATTTAATAATTGAAACTGAAATAAATAAATGAAATATTACAAAACAACTACAATAAAAATTGGTAATAGGATCATTCACCATCACTAAATATTAATTATGCAAATTATTATAGAATGTATTTCTAATTTTTCTATTGAAACTAACAACCATAGATAATGAGAAACTCTACTACCCTAATATTTCCTTATAGTATAGATTTAATAAGACAAGTGCTCTATTAAACCCCTTTACATAAAACAACCTAGAAGAAAGCTCACGAACTTCAATCTAATAGAAAAATTATGCTGAGAAAGATAGGTTGATCTAGGCAACAAATACGTAGAAGCTGGGTTCATTCAACCTATATTGTATTCCATATCACAACCATACCAAAACCTCACTGCAATAGTGTGTCATAATTTGCTACTAATATATAAAAATTTAAGACAATTACGGATCAAAATTTTTAACCTAGCAATAGACAATTTTCAAATCATAATTAGTTGTACACCTAAATATAACAAGAAAATCATCATAAAGATTAATTCTAGTAAAACACAAACGATTTCAAGTAGGAAAACTAGAAATAATTCATATAATTTCTACATAATCAAGTTTAAGGTTTAAAATTACCCATAATCAAAATACAAACTAAAATAACATATTACAAAGGAAAATAGGGAAAGAGTGAGAGAAAAGAATGGATTTGGCATCAAAAAGCCGCCATAGCCTCCACTGGAGCTCTCTCCCATGGTTTCCTCCTGCTTTTCCTCCTTATTCTCCTCCAAACAAATGCAAAAATCCACTCTAAAAACGCCCCTCATCTTATCTATAGTGAGGCTAATATAGTCTTTGTTTTATATACAACAAAAAATAGTGATTTTTGGTCCAAAATGCATCAAAAACGCATTAGAGGCGCGACCAAGCAATAGGGACCACCTGCAGACTAGGGCAACTACGTGGGGCATACTATGGGGCTATGCTGGACATGCATGCTACTTGCGCTGGTGGCCTATTGCGCATGCTGGACACTATTAGACATGTATGCTTTAAGGAGTAAAATGTTCTAATATGTTTTTGAAGACATTTCATCAATAAATAATTTAAAATTGTTCATATACCAAATATTGTCCTCTTTATATTCATATTTGTTGAGTGAATAATAAGCAAACAAAGGTCTAAGGTTGTCGGTCTAAACCTTTAAGAATCAGACCTATGATGGACAGATTATGAGGAAGACATGATTCTAAAAGGTGACAGTATAAATCATAAGATCTGCAATCGAGGGAATAAAGTTCGATGCCTTATTCATGCTAAGATTGTTATGTTTTCTACATCCCTAACGGAGATGGCTTGTCTTGGCTATCGGAGTTGGACTCCGTGAATAAAAATATTAGTGCATTGTCATAGGTAACAATGTATTAGATCGAGACATAAAATTGAATTGATTTGGAGTAATAATTCTATCTATGCAAATCAATTCACTTTAAATGATCATATATGTTGTATCTTAATCTTGAAATAACTAATAGGCCCGTTATTTTGACTTATGTCTTTTGATGTACCAAAGGGTGACATCTTGACTTTGTGATGGTGTGCATACGGCTATGTTGGAGACATGACTCTTGGTAGCGTAGACCTATTATTCATAGATATGAAATTCATAGCTCTATTAGTGGAGTCAATGATATTCTCTTTTATGCATTATCTTATAATTGGAAAACTAGAGCGCTTAACCATTTAGATGCATAGGTTTAACTAAATGGTATACTGTTCTTGGATGGTAAGTTTTCTAATTGTGAAATAACATAACATAAGATAAAAACAATCGAAAAGACAAGATAGAATTTATTTGTAAGTCGATTATGAATATCCTTTTGGGATACGACACATCATGATATGTCATAGACACTTAGTTAATTTGAAGCTTTGTAATTTTATATAGTTTGAGAATGTAGCTCTAAGCTTTTAATGGAGTAACATTAGACTTCATAATTATGAAATGTGTGTCTGAGATATTATATTTTATAATTATTGGAGCTTAAACTATATAGGTCCATCAAGTTCTCTTTGCTAGCTCATAATAAATCCTATAATGATACGGCGTGCTTTTCTAAGAAATTGGTGACTTATGTTAAAATTATTATATTGGTTGAAATTCAAAAGGATCAGATAATTCATGTCTGTTTATCGGTTAAATTAATTTTCATTAGATAACTTCTTTATTTGGTTATTTAAATTAAAACTAAGGCTCTATCCAAAGAATCTCGGGTGAAAAATAAAAAATTTTCAAGGATCATATTATTGCAAGTTCGATAGGCTGACTTGTTAGTTTGGCCTACCGATGGAATAAGTTTGGTAGGCTGATCAAGCAATTCAGTTTGCCGATCTAACGATAATCTGATTACGCATTTTTGACACAATTTAATCAAAAGTTCATGTACATTCAAATTTTTGTGGGCATATTTGTTAATGGGTAACCCTGGCTCCGACCTTTATAAATAGGGAGTGAGTTTTCTCAATTATTCAGATCAATTGAGAAATTAAGAGTGAGTATTTAGTGTTAGATACTCTGAAACTCTCTCAGGGCTATTGTTCAAAATCACGAACCTTGGCTTAAGGTCTTGTCAATTGGTTAGAAGAAGAGTCACCAAGGAAGAGCTATACGACATATGCCCACACACACTCTGATCATGGATAGAGAATAGCAAAAAAGACCAGTTGATTAAGGATTTTCTAGAATGTTCATCTCTTCACTAAGTGCAAAAGCTCTTCAGCATGTAAAGGTTAGTAAGATCTGCTTAATTTATGTATATAGCATTTTAAATTTGTGTTTTGAAAAATACTCCAATTTAAAATTTTCTAAAATTCTACTGTATACTTATTTTTCCAACAATTGGTATCAGAGCAATGTTTTTACATAAATTTAAGAGTTTATGATCATGCTATATATATATAACTTATGTGATCTTGATATATCATATACTTGAATATAATTTTTTAGAGAGTTGGCACTCTAAGTTTTCTATATATTTAATCATTGTCATAAGATTATATGATGAATGTCTATTAATTAATTAATTTATGCCAGTTATGATTTCTTCGAGGTTACAATGTGTATCTAGGTTTTTCATGTAATTAGATGGTGGTCTATCTCACCGTCTAAGAATTATTATTTTAATTTTAAATTTGTAAAAATTTTATAATTAAATAATCATACGGAGTAAAGATGGATCTAGAAGACAGATGATAGCAATTCCACTGTTTTTTCCTAAGTCTCTAAATTTTTATATTTTTGAATTATTGAAAATAAGATTGAAAAACTACATAAAAACTATTTTTCTTGAAAATATGAATTCAGCTCGATCGGTAGGTCAAACCCTTAAGTTTGGCTGGCTAATGGTCATGGACCAACAGGCTGAACTTTCAATTTGGTAGGCCATTTGTGGGGTAGGATTCAGCCAGCTCTGGTGGCAGGCCAAACTGTCAAGTTCAACAAGCCGATGGGTTATAACCAGTAGGCAGACCGCACAGATCGATAGGCCGATAGAGAGCTGTGCCTTTTTTCAAAAAATGTGCCTTTTTTGGTGTAGTTTTTTTATTTTATTTTTGAGACAATTCCAAGAAACATGACATTTTATGATGACTAGAAAAATGGAATATTTCATCTATGTGGGATTAAAGACTTGAAGATAGATGTCACATGAAGATGGATACAACTTAAAGATTCAAGAATGAAGAATCGATGGTATGTTTTGATTGATCACTTGTAATCTTTAATTTCTTTTCTCTAGGGTGGAACCATATAATTACAGTTGTTTCTTATTATTTTGCTCGTGGCTTTGCATGATTGCTTTGCTTGTCTGCATTATAATATGATTTGCAATGTATATTCATAACATGTCATATAGAGTAAAGAGTGCTGCTCATTAAAAATTGCTTATGCATGTTTTAAAATAAAACCTTTTTTTAAAAAAAGAATGAGTGCAACAAAGTTTTCAAAGAGAGGACCTACAGCCTCTAGCATTGGTCCATAGGTAGCATATGGTGGTCCCAACCCCTAGGAAGGGATTTCATAAAGTATCAAGTTAGATCTCTGAAAGGATAATTTATTTTAGCATGATCTATCATTGCACACCCCTAAGTGAAGATTATAGATCATGGATGAAATAGTTGAAACGATGGTTGTACACTCAAGTTAATTTTATTATTAACCTCTCCTAAGAGCTCTGTTAAAAAAATTGATGGCCAAAGAAAATGATTATTAATATATGCTGGATTAGACGGGTCTTGGATGGCTTATATTAATTGGATGGAATCCGTGTTCCTAATTGAATTTGACAAGTCTTCCCTCGGCGGTTTGTTGAATTCTAAGTTAGGAATTATCATTGTGAGGTTGTGATTTTTCAAGGTTTTGACATATAAACACAATTGCTTGTTTACTTAATTGTGTTATCTTACTAAACTATTATGGAATATTTGCCTATATTTGGTATATAAATCTTTATTGTAGATCAAAATGTCTAAAAATACTTTATCTTTGATACATGACAAAAACCAATTAATGGGTGAGAATTACAATGATTGGAAGAGGAACTTGAACATCGTCCTTTCCTTTGAGAAAATGAAATTTGTGCTCACTACATCGTGCCCTCCCAAGCCTACTAGGGAATCCACTAATGAGCAAATCTAAGCGTATGATCACCAAAAAGGTGCTAACGATCAGGCTTGCTATTATGTTATGGCTATCATGAATAACATGCTGCAGGCTCAAATGAAGATTATGAGACTGCAAAGTAGATCATGGATAATCTTGAAGATATGTTTAGAGGCCAAGCCATAACAAAACGGCAAGAGGCACTTCAAAAACTTTTGAACTGCAAACAAAAATTAGGGACTCCTATGAAGGAGCATATGATGTTAGTCATGAGGTTACCTCACTAAGGCTCAAGTCCATAGAACTGATATCAATGCCAAGTCATAGATGACTATAGTTTTTGAAACTCTATCAAAGGAGTTCATCCTATTTAGAGCTTCATTCAATTTGAGCAATAAACAAGATGTGATCTTAACAGAGTTGATGAAGCAATTACAAGAGTTTGAAAATCTGATTAAGAAACTCCTACGGATGGCAAGGCTAACTTGGCGGTTGCATTCTATTCCAAGCCTAATTTAGGGAATGGAAGGAATCAAAAGCCTAAGAACAAGAAATCTTCTGTTCTTGCAAACGGTAAGAATAAGAAGAAGAAAAAGAAGAACCTAAAAAAGCTCAAGTGCTTTTACTATGGGAAGGTCTGACACATAAAGAAGAATTGCAAAGACTTCCTTTTTTGAGGAAGTAGTTGTGATCTTTTGGTTATTGAAACTTGTTTGGTTGAGGAATCAAGTGACAATTTGGTCATAGATTTCAGAACAACTAATCATGTTTGTATTTCTCTACAAGGGTAGGTTCAAAGAAATGAGAAGTCTGCTGTAAGAAGACTTCACACTTCGAATGGGCAATAGATCCTTAATGTTAGCTGAAGCAGTGGGAGACGTCCATCTTTATTTTGATAATTATCGGATTTTAGTTTTGCAAGATTGTTTTTGTATTCCTAGAGTTAAAAGGAATTTAATATCTGCAACTTGTTTATTTAAAGATTCTTATTAAGTTTATTTTAATAATAAAGTGGTGATTCGTAAAAACAAATCTTTTATCTATAATGGATGGATGCAAAACAATCTATATTTTATCAAACCTACGATGGACTTACTGTTTAACACTGAGGTTAATTATAATAACTCTAAAAGAATAAAGACTTCTCACTCTAATGAGACCTATCTTTGGCATTTTCCATTAGGTCATATTAGCCTGAATAGGATTCAAAGGTTGGTAAGGGATAAACCTTTAAGTCACTTAAAGGTGGAATCTATACCACAATGTGAATCTTGTTTCAAGGACAAAATGACCAAAAGACCATCGGTTCTAAGGGCAATAGAGCTAAAGGGGTTCTAGAACTTGTGCATAATAATGTTTGTGGTCCCATGAACATCCAAGCACGACGAGGGTATAAGTACTTCATCACTTTTATTGATGATTACTCAAGAAATAGGTATGTCTATTTAATGCATCATAAAAGTGAAACTTTTGACAAGTTCAAGGAGTCTTAAGCTAAAGCGAAAAAGCAATTATGTCCCATAAAGGCACTTCGGTCCTATCGAGGTGGTGAATATCTCTCCGATGAGTTCTTGGAACACTTATTAGAGAATGGGATTTTATCCCATTTGACTGTGCTGGGCAGTCCATAGCAAATGGCACAGTTAAGAGAAAGAATAGGACTTTGTTGGACATGGTCAGGTCCATGATGAGTTATTCATCATTTCCTTCATCCTTTTGGGAATATTCACTACAAACCGTATGTTATCATTTGAACAATGTGCCTTTAAAATCAATTCCTAAAATTTCTCATGAGTTGTGGACAGGGAAAAAGACATCCTTAAACCATATTTGCATATAGGGATGTCCAGGTCATGTCCTGTATAAGGAAACAAATAAGTTAGAAGCATGTTTGGAAGTTTGTGTGTTTGTAGGATATTCAAAAGGACTAAAAGAGGGTTATTTCAATAACCTAAAGCAAAATAAAGTCATGCTTTCTACAAATGCAACTTTCCTTAAGGAAAGTTACATGAACGATTTTAAGCCTTGAAGTAAAGATGTACTTGAGGAGTTGAGGAATAATTCAATCATTTTTAGGGTTCTAGTCGAAACCAATCCAATCAATGTAGAAAAACTAACCAAGCAATGACCTAAAGGGCTTTGGCATAGTAGAAGGATCGGGTGTTAACCCAAGAAGTATATATTCAATGATGAAGCCTTCTTGGCTAAACTGGTTGAACATGAGAGGAATCCTTACACTATGAAGAGGCTATAGAGGATGTTAATTCAAAACTCTAGAGAGTAGCCATGAACATTGAGGTGAAGTCTATAGAGACAAATTAGGTCTGAGAACTTATGGATCTTTCCGAAGGGGTAAAACCTATAAGGTGTAAGTGGATCTACAAGATAAAAAGAGGAGCAGATAGGAAAGTTAAAACCTATAAGGCTAGACTAGTAGCTAAGGGATACATGCAAAAGGAAGGAAGCAATTATGAAGAAACCTTTTTGACTGTAGCCATGCTTAAGTCCATCCGCATTCTCTTATCCATAACTACCACTCTTGACTATGAGATTTAACAGATGGATGTCAAGATAGCTTTTCTAAATGGCTATCTTGATGAGTCTATATATATGGTACAACCAGACAGGTTCAAGGCTAAGGGTCAGGAAGGTAAGGTTTGCAAGCTGCTAGAGTCAACTTATAGACTTAAGCAAGCTTCCCATTCTTGGAACATAAGATTTGATTTGGTAATTAAGACTTATGGGTTCAAACAAAGCGTGGACGAGCCATGTGTTTACAAACACATTAAGAAGGTGCCTTATGCTTTGGCAATGGGTTGTCTCGTGTATACCATACTCTGCATATAACTAGATATTTGTTATGCATTCGAGCTAGTAAGTAGGTTTTAGTCAGATCTAGGACCGAATCATTGGGTTATGGTCAAGCATATTTTCAAGTACCTGAAAAAGACTCGATGGTATATGCTTGTGTATTTAGGTGAGGATTCAAAACCTCTAGCATATATTGATTTAGATTTCCAATCCTATCTAGATTTAAAGTAAACAACTTCTAATTTTGTGTTTACTCTAAGGCAACGGTGCCATTGTTTGAAGAAGTGTCAAGCAAAATTGCACTTCGAATTCAATAATGAAAGTCGAGTATGTGACAGCTAGTGATACTTTGAAAGAAACAGTGTAGCTCCGCAAGTTCCTTAGGGAGCTTAAGGTAGTTCATGGCATAGATAAAGTGGTATCACTATATTGTGATAACACTACAGCGATAGCTAATGCTAAGGAACCAAGATTTCACAAGAAGAGTAAGCATATTCATCGGAAGTATCATGTGATAAAGGACTTCATTGAGGGCGAGCATGTTACTGTATGCAAAATTGTATATGAGGACAATTTAGCTGATCCATTTACAAAGACACTAACTGTGAGGGTTTTTGAGAGGCATGTGGAAGCTATGGGGATGCATGATATGTCATATTTACTCACTTAGTGCAAGTGGGAGATTGTTATACATGTATGCCATAAGGAGTAAAATTTTGTAATATGTTTTTGAAGACATTTTATCAATAAAGAATTTATTCATTGTTCATATATCAAATGTTATCATCTTTACATTTATATTTGTTAAATGTATGATAAGCAAACAAAAGTCTGAGACTGTTAGCCTAAATCTTTAAGAATCAAGCATATGATGGACAAATTATGCGAAAGACATAATTCAAAAGGTCACGATCTAAATTATAAGGTTCGCAACGAAGGAATAAAGTTGGGTGCTTTATTCATGCTAAGATTGTTATGTTGTCTACATCTCTAATTAGAGATGGCTTGTCTTGGCCATCAAAGTTAAACTCCATGAGTAGAAATATTGGTGCATTGTCATAGTTGACAATGTATTGGAACCTTAGAGCATTGTCATAGGTGACAATGTATTGGATCGAGACATAAAGCTGAATTGATTTAGATTAATAATTTTATTTGTGTAAATCAATTCACTTTAGATGATCATATATGTTGTATCTTAATCCTGGCAAGACTAATGGACCCATTATTTTGACTTATGTATTTTGATGTAGCAAAGGGTGACATCCTGACTTTGTGATGGTGCATATATCGGTATGTTAGAGACATGATTCTTGATAGCGTAGGCTTGTTATTTAGAGATATATAATTCATAGCTTCATTGGTGGAGTCAATGATATACTCTTATATACATTATCCTGTAATTGAAAAACTGAAACTTTCAACCATTTGGATGCATAGGTATAACCGAACGGTATACTGTCCTTGGATGGTAAGTTTTCTAATGGTGAGATAACGGAACGTAAGATAAAAATAATCGAAAAGGTAAGATGGAATTATCCTTAAGCCGATTATGAATATCTTATAGGGATATGACACATCATGATATGTCATGGACACTTATCTAATTTAAAGCTTCGTAATTTTATATAGTTCGAGAGCTTTTAGTAGAATAGCGTTGGAGTTTATAATTATAAAATATGTATCTAGTATATTATATTTTATAATTATTGAAGCTTGAACTATATAGGTCCATCAGGTCTCCTTTGCTAGCTCTTAATAAATCTTGTAATGGTACGGCATCCTTTTCCAATAAATTGGTTACTTATGTTAAAATTATTAGATTAGCTGAAATTAGATAAGATCAAATAATTTATGTCTGTTTATCAGTTAAATTAATTTTGTAAATTAATTCAAGATAAACTTGTAGAATTATCGAGAATATTTTATTTTCTATGAATTTATCCATATATGACTATTTTGGCTAGATAACTTCTCTATTAGGTTATTTGAATTAAAACAAAGGCTCTATCCAAATAATCTCAGGTCAAAAATAAAAGATTCTCAAGGATCATACTATCGCAAGTTCAACAGGCTAATTTATTAGTTTGGCCTGCCGATCTAACGATAATCTGATTACGCATTTTTTACATGATTTCATCAAAAGTTAATCCAAATTCGAATTTTTGAGGGCTTATCTGATAATGACTAACCCTGGCTCTGACCTCTATAAATAGGGAGTGAGTTTTCTCAATTATCAGATAAGTTGAGAAGTTAAGAGTGAGTATTCTAGTGTTAGATACTCTAAAACTCCATGAGGGCTATTGTTCACAATCAAGAACCTTGGCTAGAGGATAGTGGTTAGAGAATAGTAAAGAATACCAGTTGATTGAGGCTCTTTTAGAACGTTTCTCTCTTCACTGATTATAAGAGCTCTTCGGTATACAAAAGTTAGCAAGATCTGATTAATTTATGTATATAGCGTGTTAAATTTATATTTTAGAAAATACTCTAATTTAAAATTTTCTAAAATTCTACTGTGTACTCATTTTTCCAACAGATGCATCTGTTGTGGTGCTAGTGGCTTGTTACACGTGCTGGTGTGGCTGCTCCATCCTGGGCATGCATGGGGCACGGTCCGAGGGCCTAGGGGGTGAACACGCATGGGCAAGTGGCTAGAGCTTTCAGTTTGTTTTTTTTTTTTTTTTTTGTTTCTTATCCTTTTCAACTCTGATTTGCATTCCGCAACTTCTGTTGGACTTCAAATTGAATGCTTGATATTTTGAACTCCAAAAATCTTCCTTTTACATTTTCTTTTTATTCTTTAATATTAAAATACCTAAAAACACAAAATATAAATAAAAAACATAAAAGTACTCACAAACTTTGACAATAAATGCAAGGAAAAATGATGCAAAAATATGACAAAATATGCACTTATTAGTGACTTTTTGTGTTCATTCTCCAGTGGTTCGGACACCAAAATCTCACATTATTAGTGATATTCATGGCTTCATATCCCGTGGCAGACATGTTAATGTTTGTTATACCTCCTACAATCGAAATAATGTACCCTACTTCCTGGCTAATTATGTTGGCTTTTGGGTTCGTTTTGTAAAAGTAGTCATTGCTTCTTTAGTTAAATAAGTTCCAGTCTCATTTCAAAAATTAAAAAACAAAAAGACTCTAAAATATTAATTAGTGAGTGCACATTAAGAAGGAAAAACATAATTACAAAAAAATGAATATAAGTAAATTGTTTAAATGTTAAATTTTCATTGGATTGATAAAACATAAGCATAATAACGTAGTACATCTGATTCTCTAAATAATTTCTTCTCTAATCGATGAAAAGATGAGTTCTAGTCTCAGTGCTTTTAAGAAAGCAAAAATTCCCATGAAGTAATTAGGATTTCCTTAATTTGTAAAGGTCCAAGGAGGAAGTGGTTGCAACAACTTTGTGACAAAATAAACTTAAATTTGCAAGGTGGAAGGGTAAATCTTTGGGAATGATCAAACGCCTACCTTTCAATAATTTTGTGATATTTAGTATTTCAACGCATTCTTTTCAAATGTATCAATAGGAGAATCTGTTATATGCAATGCTAAATTCATGTGTCAATACCAAATTTTGGTATCTGAGTGTGGAAAAAACATTTTCTAATATTTTTATATCAAATTTGTTATATGCTAAACTTAGTGAAAAATTTATAACCAAGTTTTACATAAGACAAATTTATCATTTGATTCCTATTGGTTGATATATTAACGTTTTCTTTCCATCATTGCAACATTGTCTTTGTCAAAGTGTTTTAATATCAAAGGTTTTCTTTTAAAAATCTCAAGGTTTAATAATTAGGTGTCTTTAATTGTTGCCCTCTTAACTTATTGCACATTAGCATTTTACTTTGTTGAAATTTTAATTTTGGCAAGTTGTCACTTAAACTTACAAATTTGTAGCAAATTATCCCATTGATAACATTTTTTTTTAATGAAATTGACATGTATTTGCACATAAATAGTTGATCCAAACATTAATGATCCTTTCATGTATTTTAAGTAATATGTATTATGAGTAGTATTTTTAATTAATTCTTTATTAAAATATAAAATATTGAATTAACTAAAATTAAAATATAAATTTGGGCTAACATTTAACACAAAAGACCTTTCATACAATTAACGATGTATGTTAAAATCATATGTTAATTTGAAGTCAAAAATACTAACATCATTATTAATGGAGTTATTTGATACAAATTTATAAATTCAAAGTCCAACTTGCAAAAATTGAAAGTTTTAAAAACCCTAGTAATAATATGACATAGGGTAGATGTAGCATTGCAAATAGCATTGTACATTAGAGTATATAATAATATAGCACATCAAATTTACGTTTATATTTTTTAATGGCAAACATAATATTAACATTATTATTTACATTGGAGATGCGAAATTTTTTGTCTCATTGAAGTTAAATTCTAAGGTATTTTATAAGTAATTCAAGGACTAAATAACGAAAAAATAAATAAATTTTCACAAACTAAAAAACCACGATACATGAAGTTCTAGGCAGAAAAGTACCAAGATATTGTCTTAATTTTGTCTAAAAGTTAACCTCTCTAGACAACTAGAATTTTTTAATATTATTTTGTAATTGTAAAGACTATTATCAAGGAAAAAGAATAAAAACAAAAGCTATCAAATCACAAAAATTTAGGGGAGATAGGTACCAAAACCCTTTAGGTATCCACCCAACAAATAAATGAGAAATTACATGTCATACTACACTTTGAGAATAAAAAATTTGTATGTTCATGCAAAAAAAATAATAGTTTTTAAAAAAAAAGGTGATCATATTATCCCTCATGTTACTTTTTAAAAGTAATTAGTATAAGCTGTTTAAGTCTTTTAAAAAAAATTTAAATAGACAAACTCCAACACTTTTGCAACTCTCTCTCTCCTTGTCTGCCTCATTTATCAAGATATTTTTCACTGACATAATAAGTTTTAAACATGTGTGGCATTTAATAAAAGAGACTGAACCAAATAGTAGATTTTGCCAGCTTACTGGTAAATTATGATCATAAGCTTTTCAAAAGTTAAGTAAACACCAGTTTTGGGATTAGTATGGTTTGTAAAAACTTAAAAAACCAAAACTACCCCTATTTGTTTTGTTATGATTTTTTTTCTCTTTTCCCCTTTCTTTCCTCTTCTTCCATCTCTTTCTACGCCTGTTTTTGTTTCCCTCTCCTCTGTCACACTTCATTTCTCTCTCTTCTCTTTCTCTCCGACCAAACCCAAGATATTGTCATCGACTCAAGTTCCTCTCCAAGGAGATCGTGTGCCTCTAGTCGAAGGATATCTTTCACTGTCATCACTAGCAAGAGCAAATAATAAGGTTCGATTAATAAAGCCAAATCAGGGGGTGACCACCTATAGTGAGGCCAGATCACGATGCTTTCCCCCGCGACGATGGCAAGCCTACCTTCAAATCACCAGGGCCGCATCTCCGTCTGGTCATGACAATGGGAACCGACAATCTAGATTGCGACTACTTGTGAAGCCTGATCGCGGTATTTTCCGTTGCCACAATGGCAAGTCCACTATTGAAAAGTTTCATGCTTCTCTGCTCGTCGTCTCGCTGCGGAAGCTCGATTTCTCGATCTCCGCCTCGCGCTTGCAATTGCTCACCTGTTGCCGTCCAAGTCTTGTACCTTTGTCTTGTCGTGCCTAACATGTGGCCGAATCTCAACTAGTTTTTGCTCACGGTGGATGTTGGAATTGATAGAGCACTTATTAGCTTTTTTTGTACTTTTATTTTGCTGATTTTATTTTTTAATCTCAACTTTGACTTTAGCTTTTGCTTATGGTGATTGTTTAGAAGATTTTAGAAATCTGATGTTTGACTCCTTTTAATTCCTCTCTATCGTATGTTTGATGTGAACATGACTAGATACGTTAATTTTTATGTATTTTTGACGTCGGTTAGGGGAAATGCAGTATTATGTTGGAAATATTGTATTCTTCCGCCACTAATGGTCCAGTTGGTAAATTTTTGTAACATTTTTATTTTATAAAAATATTATATTTCTTGACCGTCGGTAAGGTCTCGATAAATTTATGTATTCACATATAATTTTTTTAATATAAATATAGTATTCCGTAGCTCGTTGTAACATCGTTAATGCGGGTGATGTCTGACGACGTTGCTAGTAATCTTTGTTTAAATATTGAAATATAATATTTCTATATAAATATAGTATTTTCAGGCCATTGGCAACGTCGCTATTACCAATGATATCCAGTGACTTTGCCGGTTTGTATTTACATAGAAATATTGTATTTTCGTGTGAATATAGTATTTACTAGTCGTCCAAGACATCTATACAGTATTTTATGATAGTTATTTGTATTTATATGGAAATATGATATTTCTATATAAATACTATATTTTCGGGTTTTCAGCGAAATCAATAGTAATTTTTTGTATTTACATAGAAATATAGTATTATATGTTATTATAGTATTTCCCTTCTGCTGGCAATGTCGCTGGTGTTGGTGATGTCTGGCAACGTTTTCAATAAATTTTTATATTTAAATAAAAATACAGTATTTACATGTTAATATGGTATTTTCCTAGTCCGACAAGATTGTTGGTAAATTTTTATATTTAAATGAAAACAAAGTATTTATATATTAATACAATATTTCACGGCTATCGACAATGTTGTCGATAGAAAATTTCATTATTTAATATTAACATATAAATAATGTATTTTCTAGCCACCACCAATAGAGCAAGAGAGAGGGAGAGAGATATAAAGGAGAACCAGATAAGAGTATTTTTGGTTTTTTGTTTCCAATTTCTAATAAGATAAATCTTAATTTCTTATAATATGTTATTTACTACATATTTTTAAAACAAATGACATTATTTATTAATTCTCAGCCTAAATATAGTATTTGGCTCTTTTGCCTATAAAAAGTAGTAAGTTGATGACATTGATGAAAATTCTCCCATCAAACTATATGCTTTGAAACAAACCCACAACCTATAGATACATCATTTTGCTGAAAGCTTCCCCACAAAGGACAATGACAAAACATAGGAGATCTGCACGAGAGGGCGTAGAATGGTCACAGATGGTTTCACGGGACGAGTTGATGATAAAGCCTCCTTGTTTTGAGCAAGACTTATTAGAAACTCGATCATGACAATGATGTGGTGTCCAATGCTTCAATCTTCATTTCCTGCCCTACTTTGGTTCCTTTCCACAAGTGTTTTTGTTTGAAGGGTAGGCGTGTCTGTTGAAAATGATGTGCTGCCCCCTTGCTTTCTTCAACTTTACGCTTCCTTTTTGGGTTTTTTTTTTTTTTTTTTTGGCCTTTAAATCCCAAAAAAAAAAAAACAAAAAAAAAACAAAACATTAATTCATTCAATTGATGTGTAAACTCCAACATAGCATTTAAGGCCAACATGCAAGTGCCACACTCGACAGTATCTTTAGAACTGAAACAAAAGATAAAGCAGTGATGTTTCGGATCCACTATTTTGCTCTTTGACTTGCAGCCTATTATGAAATTGAGGAGAAGAAAGGAATTAGATGAAAAGCTCTCTCATTAATTCAAAGCAAAGAAAAGAGCATATATAGTAGCTGGTTCAGTAAGTTGCGGGTTACAAAACGTGACACTCACGCCAACCTTTTACACACCAGAACATAAAGAAAACAACGCAAAAACAAAAAACTGTTGTAACTAATATATGCCAAAATTACATAAAAGACCCTTCTGATTTAATACTCCCCCTCAAGATGGAGAGTGTATGTTCTTTACTCCCATCTTGCAAAGGAGAGCTACAGACTGTGTTGAAGCCAAAGGTTTAGTGAGAATATCAGCCACTTGATGCTAGGAGGCAACAAAAAGAGTCTTGAGGACACCACTCTAAATTTTCTCCCGTACTAGATGGCAATCTATTTTAATATGTTTCGTCCGCTCTTGAAAGACAAGGTTGGCTGCTATATGAAGGGCAGCCTGATTACCACAAAACAAAACAGCAGGTTTTGAATGCCTAGCTTGTAAATCCTTGAGATGAGATATTAGCCATACTGCATCACAGGTCGCATTTGCCATGGACCTGTGCTCGACCTCAGTTGAAGACCGAGAAACGATCTGTTGTTTCTTAGATTTCCAAGAGACAAGAGAATCTCCAATAAAGAAACAAAAGACACAGATAGATCGACAGCTATCAGGGCATGCAGCCTAATCAGAATCAGCAAAACCCCTTAAATCTAATGTCAAAGAAGCAGAGAAGAGCAAACCTTGGCCTACCGTTCCCTTTATATATTATAGAATACGATGCACAGCCTGGAGATGAGGCACACGTGGTTGAGATAAAAATTGGCTAAGGTAATTCACAGAGAAAGAAAGGTCTGGTCTGCTAATGGTAAGGTATAATAGTTGCCCAATCAACCTTTTATATTGGGTCAGATCAAGTAAAATTTCTCCATCATCTCGAATCAGCTTGGTGTTAGGTTCCATGGAAGTTCTCTGAGGCTTGCAGCCAAGGAAACCAGTATCTGACATTAGTTTTAAGGCATACTGTTGTTGACAAAGAAAGATACCTTGTTTTGGCTGTGCTACTTCCAGACCTAAGAAGAATTTAAGCATTCCAAGATCTTTGAGCTTGAAACACTTATCAATAAATTGTTTAAGTTACTCAACTTCCTCAGGGTTATTACCAACAATCACAATGTCATCAATGTAAACCAGAAGAGCAATAAACAATTGTTTTCTTGCTCTAGTAAAAAGAGAACTATCCACTGATGATTGTTGAAAGCCAAAACCAAAAAGAACCAAGGAAAATTTAGCAAACCACTGTCGAGAAGCTTGTTTCAGCCCATATAAAGATTTGCGAAGCTTGTAAACAGGACAAGGAGGCAAAGCTCCCCCTCATGATGATAACAGGGTGGAAGAGCCATATACACCTCCTCTATCAAATCGCCATGAAGAAAGGCGCTATTGACATCCAATTGTGTAAGAGACCAACCATGAATGGCAGCCAATGCTAAAAGTACCCTCACGGTGGTGAGTTTTGCAATAGGGGAGAAAGTATCAAGGTAATCGACCCCTTCTTGTTGGGTAAAACCTTTTGCTATGAGCCGAGCCTTATGCCTTTCCAAACTACCATCCAATTTATGTTTTAGTTTATAAACCCAACAATGACCAATGACATGCTTACCGGGGGGGTAAAGAGATGATAGCCCAAATTTTTATCCTGTTCCAAAGCTTGCAATACTACACACATACCTTCCTGCCATTCTGGCATAGCAACAGCTTGAGCAAAAGTATCAGGTTCAATGTGAGAGGAGATGGAACAAACAAAAGTATGATAAGAGGGGGATAATTTCTCATAACTCAACACTTTGGACAAAGGATAAAGTATGGAACTAGAAGGTGACAACATTGAATAACAATGAAAATGTTGGAGATAAGAGGGACTTTTACAGACTTGGGTTGGTCTGGACTCAACAGGATTGATGTTGTGGGAGATGAGGAAGATGACGAGCTAGGAATAGATGGAGATTCAATAAGGACCTGACTAGGTAGAACACAAGGATCAAAGCAAGAAGAGTGTATAGGAGTTGTAGGCTGAGAACAAAAAGGAAATATGTTTTCATGAAAAACAACGTCTCGGGAAATGAAGGTTGTGTTGGTCATAAGATCAACTAATTTGTACCCTTTGTAGCTAGGAGGATATCCAAGAAAGACAGTGGGAGAAGCTCGGGGATAAAATTTTGTACAAGTCCTATCGAGGGTAGAACCGTAACACAAGCACCCAAAAATTCTAAGGTGAGAATAAGTAGGTGGTTTATGATATAACAGTTCAAAAGGAGTTTTATTGGAAAGGAAAGGTGATGGTGTTCTATTGATGAGTTAAGTAGATGTGAGAATGCAATCCCCGCAATATGGCAAAGGAATATTGGAGTAGAAGAGGAGAGCACGGGCGACATTGAGAAGATGTTGATCTTTCCTCTCCACAACCGAATTTTGTTGTGGAGTATCAACACAAGAATGAAAAGGTAAGATACCCTTATTCCTGAAAAACTCTATAAAGGAAAGTTCATGAGCATTATCGGAACAAACTGACATGATTTTCACATCAAATTGGGTCAAGATTAGGGAATAGAATTCAGGAAAAAAAATTTCAACATCAAATTTAGCTTTTAACAAGTAGACCCAAGTGAAACGTGATAAGTCATCAACAATAGTCAAAAAATACTTATAGCCTTCTGTAGTTACTAGTGGGACCCCAAATACCTATATGCACCAAGTGAAAGGAGAATCACATTGTGTATAAGAAGAAACAAAAGGTAAACGACGTTGTTTGGCAAGTGGACAAATGGAACAATGTAATGAATTATTCGATTTGTGAGAAACATTCAAACCATCTTTCACGACTTGAATTTTGAGATAAGAGAGGTGGCCCAAATGAAAATGCCATAATTCACTGGGAGTCATACTGACATTACTACAAACAATTTGTGCTAGAGAAAAAAACAACAGGAACCTTACCAAGAGCAACATTACATAAGCTCAGAATGTAAAGGTTTCCCAATCGTTAACCTATCCCAATCATCTTTGCCTGTGTATGGTCCTGAATTAAGCAAGAATCAAAAATAAAATTAACAGAGCAGTTGAGATCTTGGGTCAAAGAGCTAATAGAAATCATATTGAACTTGAATGAAGGTACGAACAGAACATTTGCAAAGCAAGAGACTCAAACAACTAAACTGAACCCATTTGATTGACAAGGATCGAAATTCCATTTGGCAAATTAATGGAAGAATTATGAATGTGAATTTTAGACTTTACGAGCTTGCCAGAACAACAAATATGATGTGTCACGCCGATGTCAAGGACCCATGTGGACTCAGAAATACCAAAGGAAGAAGATATAGAAGAAGAAGAAGGAATACCACTGAAGCAGGATACTATTGGTTCAAGCTGATTTTGGTCCGAAGAATCATGAGTCCCTAGCTGCAATTGCGAGCTCAGAAACTCAATGAATTACTTGCATTGATTCGAACTCAGAATAGCATCATCCCCACCTTGAACTGCAACTTCCTGTTTCTGGGCATTGGAGCTCGCCTAATGCACTCGAGCTTTCTGGGTTGGAGCTTTGGACTTCATCTTGCCAAGAGCTGGATGTCCTGGTGGATACCCATGTAATTTGTAGCATTTATCCATAGTGTGCCCTAGAATATTACAATAGGTACAAATAGGTCGCTTTGCCTTCTCAGTATTCCCACCAAAAACGGCAGCAAGATTGGCATCGTTTGAGGTCAAGTTCTCAGAAAGAGGAAGAGCAAGCTGAGTTACATTCCTCTGGCATTCTTCCTAGAGAATGATAGAAAAAACTTTTGAGATTGAAGGGAGCGGATCCATCATCAGGATCTGAGCGCGAGCTTGTGCAAAAGAATCGTTGAGGCCCATCAGAAATTAGATAACATATTGGCGTTCTTGAAAATCCATCCACTGCCTCATGGCTCCACAACAGAATGTACAAGAGGCTTTTTCCAATTTCTCATGTGACGGAGTTAAGAAGCCAAGAAATCACCATACTATTGCAGCGCATCCACACTCCATAAAAAGATCACCATTCTTCGATTGCGGGATGCTCCCGTCGATGAAGCCGAGCTTATTCTTGGCTGTTAAAGCCATGATACTAGATCTGCTCCATATTCTAATTTGCACCAGGGAGATGATGAGACACCAGAATCATCCCTAGATGATTGCCATTAGAGAGATGAAAAGGACTGCTAGTGTCTTCCATGGAAGTAAAAACTTCAACAGCACGATTGTTGGTATAACTTTGACCTCCTCACGTCATAGAGCAAACAGGGAAAGAAAATTAAGAATAAAAATGAAGCATGAATGATCACTCTGATACCATATTATGAAATTGTGGAGAAGAGAGGAATTAGATGAAAAGCTCTGTCATTAATTCAAAGCAAAGAAAAGGGCATATATAGTAGCTGGTTCAGTAAAGTTGCTAGTTACAAAACGTGACACTCACACCAGACGTTTACACACGGACACAAAAAGAAAACAACGTAAAATAAGAAAACTTTTGTAACTAATATATGCCAAAATTACGTAAAATACCCTTATGATTTAATACAGCCAAAAAAAAAACGTGCCATAAACAACAATTAATAACTAAAAAGGGAGAAACATAAAATGCTGCATCCATGGCTTGCCATTTCTTATATAACCATAAATTTCTCAGAAAGTTGGATGCGAATCACCTTTTCCGAATAAGTCAATAAGAGCACTATGCCGAGCAACATGAAATTTTTGCCTTCCAAGTAAATGCCTTTCGATCATCTATGTTAAATGAGGATAAAATTTACATAAACGTGAACGAAGATTACGATTTCTATTTTCACTTGGAAATTATTTAGGAGGTGAAAAACTAAGCTACTAATTTGAAATAATTTCTTCAAGGTCTACCACATTTTCAAATCAATTATGAAATTAATTTACTCAAACTAAGTTACAAATTAAATTTCAAGAGCAGATGAATTGTAATGCCCCAGATAACACTCTTTATTAAAAATGCCCTCTCTCCTTTTGGATTGCATGGCTACTGCTTTTTTTTTTTATAATTCTATTTATTGATTTGCCTTTGCTTTCATCTAATTGTCTCAAAACTTACAGATCAGATAAAAAAAATCTCTACCAACTGTCCCCTTCTCTCTCTAACATACCTCCCTCCCTCTCTTTCTTCCCTTCGTTGTCCCTGATGTCTTTTCCCTCTCCAGTGACTCAATTTCCTCCACCGGAGATCTCTGCATCACCAGCAGAATCTTCACCACCACCATCTCCTGCATTTTCCTCTCTCTAAGCACGCTGCACACGCAATATAGCACCGCCACTGCGTCCTCCTTTGCTGCCGTCGATGCTTTCATCAGCCTTTCCACCGCTGCGCATCGCGTTTCCTTGCTTATCGTCGATCTCTCTCCCGCGTAGGACGACACAATCGAGGGTAGTTTCATGGCGTTCTCATCAAGCGATTTCTTGGCTTTTAAATTGAAGAGCATTGTGGTTAGGACCTTCGCATTCCTAATCCTACGAGCTGCACTTTGGTCGAGCGACTAGTCCAAGGGGAATTCTACTACCGCACTATCAGTATTACTAGTAGTGACTAATCCAAGGGTCAAGAGTGTTCGGCTGCTGAAGTCCACGGTAACAACAATGGTTTCACATCGTAGAACGTTGGGTTTTAGACAAGTGTAGCCCTATTGTTGAACTAACTTTTTTTACATAATGCTTTTGGGGGGTATTATGCAATTATGATATTATCTTTATTTCTTTCTTTGGCCTCCAGCTCCCCCATCGGAAAGAAGGAAAAAAAAAGGCTTCTCAAAATCTGCCCTTTTTATTTGCTCTGAACCTCCAGCTTTGTCGCAGTCTTTCGTCCTTGTGAAAAATTTGTGGCAATTGATTGTATCTTGTTTAAATAATAGTGGGAAACTCCTATTAATAACTCAAAATTCAAATGATGATGTATTGACGTTAGCAACTTAGAATTCAAAAATCAAACCCACAACAAAAGGAGAAGGTGAAAAAACTTTGCACACGGAGAGGAAAACCCTAACACTCCAAGTGGACAAAACTTTCCGGTGAGCTGCGAAGGAAGCTTTTTCTTTTCTTATTGATCTTTGAAGTTGAAAGCCATGTTATTTTTAATTTATTTATTTGATTTTTTAAATGATAATAATAATTAATAATAAATTTAAGTGGTTCAACATACGTATATTTTCTAAAGGGTGTCAATCAAAAAATATTTCTAAATTGTTACAATGCTTTAGAAAGAATGCATTGTTTCACATATATCTCTTAATGGTAACACACCCTGATAATAGGTGTCTATAAATATCACGTAAGAGAGGGTCCTATGCCTATGTAATTTATTTCAGAAATACACAATCTCTCTAAAATTACAGAAGGTTTAGAAGAGTATTTTCTTTCACAAAATTTTTCTTGAGGAATTCTTGCAGAGATACTCTTCATTCATTTTTCAAATTATCAATGACTAGAGGTTAGATTTTTCTTTCTTTTACGTTTTCGCATTAAGATGATTTTCATGCAATTTGGTTTATACATATATGAAAATCATAACTCTGTATAAATGTAAATTTTCTAACATTTGGTATCGAGAGCGTGGTTTTTTCTCTACCTTGATATATTTGAATGAAGTTTTTCAAAATACTCAAAACTTTGTTGTATTTGAAATCATTTTTTTGATGTTTTTTGATAAAAACCAACGTTAGAAATCATTAGAAAATTGATTTTCTTACATTTCTAGGTTTTTAAAATGTCAATTTTGGTGCCTATAAGATATAGAAATGATCGGGTCTGCATATCATGCGCATAAGGGACATTGCTGCTCAATTGAAGACGCTTGAGATTGAGATGTCTGATTCATTCCTGGTACATTACATTTTGAACACTCTACCTTCTGAGTTTGGTCCCCTTAAGATCTCCTATAACACATAAGGACAAATGGTCAATTAATGAGCTATTGACCATGTGTGTTCAGGAGGAAGGAAGACTCATCATGGAAGAGGGAGAGAAAGTAAATTTGACAACTCAGGGTAATAAGAAAAAGTCTCAGACCAAGCAAAAGGGGAAAGACAAGGTTCCTGCCCAGCTGGATATTAAGAAGGAGTTCAAGTGCTTCTTTTGTAAGAAAAAGGGGCACGTAAAGACGGACTACTCCAAATTCCGTGAATGGCTTGATAAGAAAGGTACTCGACAAGCACCTGGTCCTTCTGCTAAGTTTCTTCAAGAACATGGGATTGTTACCCAATACACTA
This sequence comes from Artocarpus hirsutus, assembly GCA_946598075.1. Lineage (NCBI taxonomy): Eukaryota > Viridiplantae > Streptophyta > Magnoliopsida > Rosales > Moraceae > Artocarpus > Artocarpus hirsutus. The sequence goes on along the minus strand of CAMOHE010047169.1, from coordinate 63,436 downwards.
TGCCTGGTTCTCTAGACCATAATGGTGTAGCTGAAAGAAGAAACCAAACATTAATGGACATGGTGCGGAGCATGCTTGCTAGCTCCAAACTTCCTGAGTTCTTATGGACTGAAGCTCTTAAGACGGTAGTATACATATTAAACTGAGTTCCAACCAAGGCTGTCCCAAAGATGCCTTTTGAGTTATTGAAAGGTTGCAAACCGAGTTTGCGACAAGTATGTGTTTGGGGATAGGCTTTGGAGGTAAGAGTTTATAATCTACAAGAGAAGAAGCCAGACCCAAGGACCATAAATGGAATTTTGTTGGTTATACTAAACAGTCTAAGGGATACAGATTTTATTGTCCTTCTCATAGTACTAGATTTGTTGAATCAAGGAATGCAAAATTTCTTTAGAATGACTTAATTAGTGGGAGCGATCGATCCTGGAACACTGTTTTTGAGAAAGATCATACAGATGTTGTACCATCCACTTCTTATGATAGATTGATTGTTGTGCACAACACGCCTAAAGTTCAAATGCATGATAAACAATAGAAAGTCATTCAAGTTCCACAGACTATTGATCCAGAGAGAGATAGTGGATCTAGCTGAACAACAAATACAGGAACCTGTTGAAAAGCCTGTTGAACAACATGCTCCTCAGGAGAATGTTGAACCAACCAACATTAAGGAGATCTACTAGAGAAAAGTGATCGACGATACCTAGTGACTATATTGTGTATCTTCAAGAGTCTGACTACAATGTTGGAGCTAAAAAATGATCCTGAAACGTTTCACAGGCTATGAGTTCTAAGGAATCTGACTTATGGTACAATGCCATGAAAGACAAAATGGATTCTATGGCATCTAACAAAGTCTGAGATCTCGTTGAGTTGCCTAATGGTGTAAAAGCCATTGGATGTAAGTGAGTCTTTAAAACAAAGAAAGACTCATTGGGCCACATTGAGAGATATGAGCAAGACTCGTTGCCAAAGGATTCACTCAAAGAGAAGGAATTGACTATACAAAGACTTTTTCTACTATATCTAAAAAGGATTCTCTTTGAGTCATTGTGGCATTGGCTGCCCATTTTAATCTGGATTTGCATCAAAAATGGATATGAAAATGGCCTTTCTCAATGGCGACCTAGAGGAAGAGGTCTACATGAAACAACCAGAAATATTTTCCTCTAGTGATGGTGAGCATTTAGTCTACAAGCTTAAGAAATCCATATATGGATTGAAACAAACCTCTCGTCAGTGCTATTTGAAGTTCCATGATGTTATCTCTTCATTTAGTTTTGAAGAGAATATCATGGATCAATGTATATACCAGAAGGTCAGTGGGAGTAGGATTTGTTTCCTTGTGCTATATGTGAATGACATATTACTTGCAACTAATGATAAGAGTTTGCTATATGAGGTAAAGCAATTTCTCTCAAAGAACTTTGAAATGAAGGATATGGGAGAGGCATCTTATGTCATTGGCATTAAGATCCATAGGGATAGATGTCGAGGCATTTTGGGTTTGTCTCAAGAGATCTATATCTACAAGGTTCTAAAGAGGTTTTGGATGAAAGATTCTTTACCAAGTGTAGCACCCATTGTGAAGGGTGACAGTTTCAATTTGAACCAGTGCCCAAAAATGAGCTCAAACGGGAACAAACGAAAAAAATTCTATATGCTTTAGCTGTTGGAAGCTTAATGTATGCTCAGGCCTGTACAAGGCTATACATATATTTTCTAAAGCGTGTCAATCAAAAGATATCTTTGAATTGTTATAATGCTTCAGAAAGAATGCCTTGTTTTAGAGATACCTCTTGATGGTAACACACCATGTTGGTGGGTGTCTATAAATATCACGTAAGAGAGAGTCTCTATAACTGTGCAATTTATTTCATTAATACACCATTTCACTAAAATTGTAGAAGGTTTAGAAGAGTCTCTTCTTTCACAAAACTTTTCTTCAGGAATTCTTACAGAGATACTCTCCATTCATTCTTCATATTATCAATGGTTGGAGGTTAAATTTTTCTTTTCTTTACGTTTACGCATTTAGATGATTTTCATACAATTTGGTTTATGCATATATGAAAATCATAACTCTGTATAAATATAAATTTCTAACAAGCCAAACGAGAAAAAAAAGGGATTGTAGATTTCAAATTTCGTCATTGTTCTACCTTTCATTTCCAATTTCTCAACTGCAATTTTTTTCCTAAAATAGTATCCTTATATAGAGAGTAAGGTATTAAAAAAATCAAGAAAAGACGAACTAGTGTAAGCAACCCAACGAAAAGAATGATTTATCTAAAATACCAATTAAAACCTAATAGTAAAATATTTGGGTGTGTTTCCCTGAGCAAGAGAGGTTTTTTTCTAATTTTTTTATAGAATAGAAGAACATAGCTTGGAAAAAAGAGATACCCTTCACCAAGGGGGAAGAAGGCTTAGCTAAGGGAACCTCAAAATTGCACGTGATTTGAAGATTGCAAAGGGTCATCATAATAGATGATTTTATAGCCAGTCACAAAAGATTGTTATTTTCAAAGAAAAAAACCTTCTAAAGAAAAAAAAAATTCTACTAGAAACTTATTTCTTTAACTTTTTCACTGGTTGCATGAGGCCAAGTACTTCCAAACGGCATGACGAAGCTCGTTCCATTGGGCTAAATCCACACTAGCAATGGTCAAAGTCCAAGGAACTTAGGCCGAGGCGTGGACTGTATATGCGTGGTAGAAAAATGGCATAAGGCAAAGAAGAGGACAGCTCAGGAGGGACTTTTGTTGGCGACATAGAGGTTGGCATCGCCCGAGATGAGGAAGAAGGAAGACTTGTGGTTATTTTTTGATTCCTGAATAAGGGAAAGGGGGAGAAAACTAGGATCCGTTTGTTTTGGGTACTCGTTGTACTTAATGGCTCAAATTTAGATTTAAGTATCAAAAATCTTTTAGATACGTATTTGTTTTCCCTAAAATCTGAATCCTTTGAGTATCAAGAATCTAAATATTCAAAGTTATTATCCCCCTAGACTTTTGATACTCGGATATTTCTACTACAGTAAAAATTAAAATTCTCTCTTTTATATTTAAGGAAAAAAATCATAACTTCTTCATTTGATATCCAATTGAGATGATTCTTTTTTCATTGTATTCGTAGTAAAGAGAGGAATAAATTAATATTCATATTGCATATTTTTTAGAACCATTAACACTAAGATTTTATTAGATTTGTTAATAAATCAAAAATTATTTTCACTACCTCTTCAAATACAAATTTCAATTTTACTCCATACTCACATTAAAACTTAAATACACATCCAAACGTCAATTCGGATAACAATTCAAATCACTAACTCAAATCCTAATTCAAATCTTACTAACATAAATCAAATCACTAATTCGAATCCATTTACTAAACGGACCCTTAATGTTATCCTTTATGCTACTGTCCGTTTAGCATTTCAACAACCAAGCATTTAACACATGTGATCTAATTTTGTTGGTTTAGAATTAGAGCCGACAATTTTGGACATGATATGATGACATGATATGAAAACGACATGAGATAGACAGGTTTGAACTGTAGGTTTATTAATTGGGTCATAAATGGGTTGGCATGAATAACACGAAAATAAATGTGCTGGATTCATGCTAACACGTCAAACACGTCTTAATACATTTAATTCAACGAGCCGTAAACGTGTTGAGACGACACGACATGACCTGTAATAACTACCCCCCTCCCCTAGACGGAAGGGAGGAGAAGCTGCCACACCTCATTGTTCGTTGTTCATGCGAGCCTACTATATGACATGCCAGTTCGGCCTTGCGTGACTAAAACTATGGGAAAATGATAATGCCTTAACTTAACCTTAGTGTGGAATATATCATATCATTAGCAACGAAATATGTAGATTACAAATCTTACACAAATCTAGAAAATCCCATAAAAATGTCTTAAACATCAATTCTTAGTTCTCTAATTATATCAAAGAAACACTAGAATTAAATTTGCATCTTAGACTCGTCATAGGACCTTGGACTGTTCTTACTTAGTTATCTAGAATCCTTAGCTCAGAAGCTCTCCTGCATCACAAGAACTATATATGCACATAGCTCAATAAGTAAACTATATAGTAGTTCCACAAAAAATATATTTTTCATAAACATAATTTTTAGGTTTTAGGGCCCGTAGTATAACATTAATATTGAGCAGCCAAAACCCATAACATACATTCATGAATGGTCCCTATCTTGTAACTTACTTCTTCCTAAATGATTTGACCATATAAACATGAATAATGTGACTGGTTCATAACAACAAGAGAGTTCACAACATACTCATGAAAAATCATAAAAACATCTTTAAACATATTCATCATAAGAACATACATAACTTTAAGACATGCTTTAAAATATACTATTGTTCAAGTGATGCAGCGGAGGGTATACTTACACAAACTGCTTAAACATGACACCTTAGGTTCTATACATCATCTTCCTTTCTTCTTTACATCTTATATAGTTCTCTTCATAATCCGAGGAATGTCATCTAATGAAACTCTTCATGGATCACCTCTATATTCTCCTTATACATATTATGATTCCTTTATCTTTTCTTTCTCTCGGTTCATCATCTCGTTCCTTATGGGTGATGTTGCCGCAATCTCGATGTGCTCACCTTTTCAAGTATCCATGTTATTCATTCATATATGCATAAAATTAATATCTATTTTCATGAAATCATCCAATACCATATTATACCATTCATACTTTCTTCTCTAGAAATACTAAGTAGAAATACATTTTACCAACTTTTAAACATTCCAAGCAAAACTGCAATAGTAAAACCTACCTGACCATTAAGGATTTACAACTCAGTTAGTTACAAGTCCTACACCATTAGGGCATGAGACTTTGCAGGGACATAATTAACATATATAAATTACCTTAATTTTTCATTAACCATAAAAATTCCATTAGACAATTAAAATAAGTCACACAACACCCAACACAAAAACTGCCAGCAACCACAAAACAATGAGCAACTCTAACAAACATTCATATGGTAAATTATCTATGTCATAAAATAGTCTCATAAAAATCCTACATGTAATAGACACCTAAAATTACAACATATTCAAAAATTAGCTTCAAATAAATTTTCAACAATTCAAAACATACATTAAAATTCAGAGACAAAATAAACACTAAATATCTAAAGTAGCGAGCAACACACAATCATCATACTCAAATAATTAAAATAAAATTACTTTGATCCTAAAATTTTTATGACAACCTATAAACATTTAAATACGGTACCACAAAAAGCCTCACTGTCAAATAAATTCGTTTGGTCATACAAATAGGTCACACAAGTAAAAAGTCTAGAATTCAATGATTTGACAACCATAATGACCTATCTCATAGAAAATTCAAGAACTCTTCAAATATTCATCAAATCACGACAAAGTTTTCAAATCATAACCTAGCCTACGTATGAATATTTTTGCAAAATTTTATTCAAATCACAATTCGTTTGCCCCTCGAACATAACTATATTTTTGTAAAACCTAATCGATTAGCAACAATCTAATCATGAGTAGTAGAGAATAAAAATTAAATATCTCAGCATAGAAAACTCCAAATGGCGTGAAATTTTGAGAAATATAATATAACACATATATAAATATCATACTAAAATTTCACATCAAACGAACATTCGTAGACAAAATTATGGGGCTCGAATTAAAGGGAGAATACAATTTCAAAAGTAGTCTAGAATGAGTTTTTTACCTCAAAACAATTCTTCTCAAGCTTTTCTTGAATTTGTCGAAGTGAAAACCCAACATTTCATTCAGGGAAGAAAAACGTGTAAAGAGAAAGAAAGTGTCTGAGAAAATTTTAGAGGGAGGGAGGAGGGAAAACGATCATTGAGAGAGAGAAATATATTCATAAAAACTGATAATGAAATGAAAAGAAAATAATCTTATCTATATTTGAAGTAGATTTTCTTTCAAAATAAGGGGATATGCGTGTAAGATGGAGAAAGATAAGAAAAAAGTCCGAGATTCGCTCTAACTACCAAATCTTATCTTTTCAAATTAAGAAACCTTATCACAAAAATCAAACCTTCTCTTTTAAAAAGTCAGAAATTCCCTTATCATGAACAAGAAAAGAGATAAAATATATTAATTATTCAGAATTTTCTTAACAAATTAATTATCAATGCCATAATTTCAAGAATTATCTATTGATTTCTCGTCAGCAGCCTTCAGCCTGCCGATTACTCCGCCGAAGTACCACACTCAATACTACACGTAATAAAAACATTAAATATTTATCATACACACATTATAAGTGACATAAACACCTCAAACACATCAATTTCACATGGCTGTCACATTTCATGATACTCAAAATAAAATGTCAGTAACATTATTTCATAAAGAAAATACTTAATGTCGTTTAATATCTATCATTAATCATTACATAAAAAATAGTCACATTTAAACTTAAAAATATAAATATTTAAAATACTTGTAATAGGTTAATATTAATTTGATATTGTGTTTTTTGTTAATTTTTTTTCTTTGCTTTTTTTAATTTTTTAAATTTTTAGTTAACTAGGTCATAAACGTGTTGTTATCGTGTCAACCTGTTACGACCGACTTAGTAATCGTGTTAGTTGTATTATACCATGTTACACATGCCATAAACGAATCACGTTCATATTTGTATTTTTAACACATTTATTATTCATGTCGTGTTCGTATTCAACCTTATTATATCATATTGTAAACGTACTGATATAAACATAACACGTGATACGATTTTTACACCTCTATTTAAAATTGGTAACCACCCGAAAGGTGCACCACCACATACTCCCCTTTAAAAATATAATTTTGATAACATCTTTTTTTATAATATTAAATGCGACCATCACCTATTTTTATGCTTGAAATCAACTTATGGAACGTGAAATGTCTGTTGTATAATTTTTACCCTTTTTATTTACTTTATGCTTTTATTTAATTGTCTAAACTTTTTTCTTTTTTGTGGCAAAGATTCTATTCCGTTATACTTTTGGTCTATTTTTCTAATTGCGTACCATTTACATAAAAAATAGAAAAATAAAATAACAAATTTTTACGTTCAAAAAATCATCATGAAAGTGTTTAAATGAAATTTATCAAAAACACTGAATTTTTTTAAAATATATATATATATATATATATTTCACAAAAACCGATCTATAATATGCCAAAAATTCACATCCCCATCATCGCATGTAAAAGAAAAGAGAATAGTGAAATTCTAGGCAATCTTTAACTAATTCATTATCGACAAGCCATGGCAGCTTAATTGGTTACAAGTCCCTCCACCTCAACCATAGGTTGAAGGTTCGAGTCACGCTCAACCCTACTCAAAAGTAGATAGCATTCCCCCTCCCTCTTAAAAAAAAAAAAAAAAAAAAATAATAATAATAATAATAATAATAATTCATTATCCATCAGCGAAGCAACGAAAAGAAAGGATTGAGAAGAGGCATTCAGCATTTCACTCGAGCAGTTTCTATAAATGAAGACTAAAAATACCAACAGAATCCACCAAAAAAAAAAAAAAAGGCAGACGGTGTCAGTCTTGTTTTTTTTTTTTTTTTGGGAGAGGTTAAATTACATTTGCACCCCCAAACTTCATATCCCACTCTACAGTTTTAACAGAACCTACCACCCAGTATCCAGCAACCCTCTCGTCGATACCATCTAAAACAGGTGGGAAAAAAGGGGAAAAAATTCTTGACCAGTAACCTCCATAAAAACTGCAAGCTAGAACTAAATTTGTCTACAAGGTAGAAGATGAAAGCATTCAGATGCATATCTAGAGAATGAACAAACAAACACCCAATTGAAAGTTCTTGAGGAGCTTTTTCCCTTAATCTAACACCGCACACTAGAAGTGAGGTCAGTAATGAATTGGTTTGTGGAAGACAAGGTTAGTTCAAAGTTAGAACCACGCAAGAGCTTGGACTGAAAGGTATGTTAGTCATGGCAAGCAAAAACCAGTCTCGCTCTCAACATATCCAGACCAAGAATTGACAGAGCAGGTGGTTCACTGTAAACTACCAGACCTACCAGTTGCGGCTATCGGGCAGGTTGAGGGTATGGGTCATGTACCATCAAAGTGTTGTTCTCAATGGCATTAGATGACGATGCACCACCCTTTACAGTTTGCTCCAAAAGGTGGACCAGCGACATAAATATTTCCATCCTTGTAACATCCCTATTTGCCTGCATGAGAAACTTACGCAAATAAGCAGCAAAATAATGGCACAGCATAAAAAAGTTAATGGACATTGCAGGTTAATGGACATTGCAGGTTCCTGAATAGAGGATAAACTGAATAAAAGAGGAACCTGAAAAGCGTGTTACCTCTATTGCAAAGCGAGCCCATATCTTATCATTCCGAGCTTCCATCACTCCTTTTAAAATGGTCAAGCCCATACATCTTATCAAATCAGCTATTTCTAAGAAGAAACCTCGTTCTTCACAAAGCATCTGCACGGAATAACCACGGAATTGATGAGTTTACATATGTACATCCAAAAGCCGCAATTTTGATATTCAAAAAATGAAAGCACCTCCACAAGCATCTGACGAGGGGTATCCAAGTCCTCAACAATGATAGGACAGACCATAGACTGTGAGCCAACTTCAAAAGCCCATGTTGCCCCTCCTTCAAAGGTGTCTTTCAAGAGCAGTCCACCCTCTTTATTAAAAACCTACATAATTAGCTAAATACTTAAAATTTACAGAAGTTACCCACTGTTGTATCTCAACACATAAATTGGAAACTACCATACTACCACAGCAAAAGTGTCCCATTTACTTCTATGATTTAATACTTTTCCTTTACTCTTTTTTTTTTAAAATTTAAAAAGAATGTGCATTTGCCATCTGTTTTGGCTGGCCGGCCTGGAACATTTATACTATATTGCAGCGGTTCATAATGCACAAATTTTTAAATTCATTATCCAGAAACACTACTTTAGACATACTCTTGCCCTACTCATAATGCACAAGCCAAATATGTGGTCAAAATAAACAGCATGATATGTTGAGAACATCTGTACCTTGGACTCTCCTGTTTGTTTTAGCTTGTCAGCATGCTTTGTGACACTTTGCAGGAAAAGCATATGCTTGATAGTCCGTTCAAGCAGTGCATCTATGCTACACTGAAAAATCACATTGCACATAGAAAACTAGTATCAATACTCAACTCTATTCTAAATGCCCAAAGTACGGAAATAATAGATAGGAAGAGAAAAGGCATTACTTTTGCGCCATTTGGGACAATCTCTCGCAGCTCTTTTACGCGATCTTGGATCATTTGGCGATCTTTTGGCCTGGGTCTAGGATTTTCTCCAGGTTTAGGCCTTTTGCGGTTTAATTTTCCAATTTCATCGGGCCTCTTAGAATATGCAGTTGAAACACTATTGTCATGTTTCACACGGTTGCCTTGCTCAACCCAAGAACTGATTTGAGATCCATAAATGGAAGTTGTCTGGGAACAGTTTCCTGTGTCATCCCTGCTACAGCCAGATTTAAAGGAACTCGATTTTACCGTCCCTGCTTTTTCCAAAGAATCTGGATGCTTAAGTTTTTGCCCTCGCACACAATTAGGCAAATTAACACGTCCATATGTTGGTGAACTACTGGGAACAGAAGAGCTACTGATCTTCGTCAACGTTGTTCTGCAAGATATGTTATCTTCTGAGCTCTGCGTGGCAGCAATGTGTGCCCTAGATACCACTGCATCCAAAAGATGGTCGGTGTCCCTCCCCGAGAAGATACCACTGTCCGACATTCCTTCTTTTCCTGAATAGAAACTAGAATCCATATCCATACTTGTAAATGTTGAAGTATTATCACGCATACCTTCTGCATTTCCATCCAGCCGGTGGCCATTAAGCAGCTTATTCTTAAAATCCATTCCCAACACAGCGAACAAGTCATCTCCTGCTGAAAGTCCAGTACATTGATCTTCAAGTTTAGCATTTGTGGATCCTGAACACAGAGGTTTATCATCAAGATTTTGACAGTCAAGAACAAAATCAGGGATATGCTCGCTAAGAGATATATGCTCATCTGCATGGAACAATGGGAAATTAAGGGCTTGAAACAGTTCATTATCTATCCTTTGTTCTCTTGGAATCAACTCATTTCGAATAATCTTCAAATCTTTGGACAATTGTCCAACATCAAAGCGCTTTGAGACCATGGGTTCAATAACTAACTGATCTGCCACACAAGAAAAAGAAACCTCCTCAGTTTCTAACGTTTCAGCCTTTCGAACCTCAATCCCAGCTAGAGGAGCACCAGAAAGATTGACATCAGCTGCCATGTGTGTGCTTGAATGAGAGCAAGGAACCAAAACTGGCCCTGAGTGTCTATTTATTCCACCACTTATTCCTTTTCCTTCAAGTAATGGAATGCTAGAAGAATTCATGTTTCCATCAAGAAATAAGCTTCCACTTGTTTTAAGTTGAGACGTGTCAAAGATATTTGATACAATTCTATTTTCAACAGATTGATTACGGATCCTTCCTTCCATTGACATTAAAGTGCCATAACTTGAACTAGACTGGCTAAAGCCACATTGGTTATTAAGTCTAGATCTTGCTGAAGCCTCTCGGTTCGGCCATACATTGGAACTCGACGGGGTCATTTCAGCTCCCTCAACTCCATCCTTTGTCTGGCTACCAAAAAGAGCGTTCCGCTTCCCTTCAGAAGCAAAGATTGCTTGGCAAGGATTACCATGGGGTTGAGGCAGCACGTTCACGGTAGCAGCAGTTTCATTTGGCAAAGCAGTAGTGTCATGATTATTTTGAACCTCTTTTGAAAGTGAATCAGCCAGTTGTGCAAGGCTTGACCCTTGGGATGAGTTGTTTCGTGGGTTGTAGCTGTCTATCATATAAGCAGAAGAGTCTTCCATCTTACGTATTCCCAATGGATCCATAGGTACAAGAACTCCTGCAGTAACAGGAACTCCAACAATCCCAACAGCATCCTTCACCACATAGTTATCAGATAAAAGTGCACCCGGAACACAACCCAGTTGAAGGATCAAACTCTTTACATCATTTACAAATCCTATGTCCTCCATAATCTGAAGAGAAGCAACAATCAATTCATTAACCAAGGAGAGAACTAAAAATTTATAACAAAAGCTCACTAATCAAGTTGCCATCATTTAATGGATACTAGTAAAGGAAGCAAGCGTCATCATAATAATTTTAAATCCAAAGGCTACCAATTACGATCCACAAGAGTTGGCGAATAATTGTGGAACCAACGACAAATTTAAGAATGTCTCTCAATCTCATCCATAATAGTTCCCAAATACAGAAGTAACTTCCGCCCAGAAAAAGACACATTTCAAAAGGGGAAAGGTAACATCATGCACCCCACTTTAAGAATAGCTATGACCCAGGAACACGGAAGGATAGTTTTACACTCCGGAACCAACAGGTTAGCTATTATCGATTGGATCCGATTGTGTAAATAAAGACAGATGGAAAGTGAGTTTTTCTAAAGATAGAATAAGAAACTAGCAAGTGGGTAGTAGAATGAAATATAAGAACTATTCCTACCAAAAGAAATATATACGAACTTCTATGCAGTCACAAACACGTTCTTGATTGCTTGACAGTATATTCTTCTCAATATATCACTAAACGTATATTAAATTGGTGCCAAGTGTCACATCAATTGCAAGACTATTGGAAGGAACAGAATGATAAAGGACTTACAGCCACGGAAGAACCGAGTTGAACAACACCATGAGGAAGAACAGGAATAACAGCAACTGTCTGCATACCAAACCCAAACTAACATAACCAAAAGAGCAAGATACACATCAGGGTGGGGGGGAAAAGTGGAAGCAAATTGCATAGAAACATAACAGACCTGCATGCCAGCTGAAAATTGGTGATGCATCTCATTTAAGACCTGAAAGAATCCAGGAAAACAACATTATATATAAGGTTTTAATGCAATACGGCGGTTACATAGAGTACATTACATGATCCCTATGCTTTTATAGAATCAGCAAATGACAAAAATCATAAGTGTTACAGAAATAATACAAAGGAGACATCAAAGCTCTTCAATCCTTCTTTGCAATTGAACTGTACTGGAATCAGAAATTTTAATCTATACCTCTGGCAGATGGGCACATTTTGTATAACTGTTTGAAAGAATCCATTGATGGTTTCCGGTAAATGCAGCTCGCCCAACCATTCTGAAATCCGTTAAAAAAACTAAAAATAAAAATATACACAAAGAAGCATGAAAATTACATCTAATCAAAGCAGAATGATTACAAGATGGAAAAATCCATACCCTTCTCCAACTATATTAAACTGACTATTAATCATCATTTTGCTAATCAATGTCGAAACTCTATCCCCTAATTGGCTTCCAAGCTGAGAGGAGCAGGTTTCAGAAGACATCCATAATCTTTCCCACTCTATGAAAGGTAGTTCGCCATTTCCAGCTGCAAACATTTGTGTTGGCAGGGAAGATTTTGAGGGTTCATATGGCAGAGAAGATTTTGAGGGTTCATAGTGGCATTCTTCCCAGATCAGCAGCCTGCCACAATTCAAATTCTTCAAACTTAAAACGACACATCTCCAGCTTTAAACAGCATAAATAGCATTTTACACTCAACTTAAAGTAGTTCGAGAATGATAATATCTCCTAGTAATTTTAAGATAACGTTGTTAGATAGCATTTCTTAAAAGCCAAACAGACAATGACACAAATAGCTGGTTTGATCCGCAGGGTAACCTCTAGAGGATAAGTATCAACTTTTCTCCCACTGGGAAGAAGAAAGCAAAACAAAATAGTATCCAATGGGAGACAAAAACCCGACCAATAGATTCATAGAATTTTGATGAGTCAAACACAGAGTCGTTTGTAAAACTAATACAAACATGCTTTTCACTAAGAATCTTAATAAAACAAACCTGAACACAACATTCCAAAAGTTGGAAATAAAAATAAAAATCAGACTACGGAACACGCTCGAGAAAACAGTAACACATAAGAATGTAAATAACACCTTGGGACCACAAAGGTATCACAAACCCTAGTCGCCAAAAAACGGAGGAAAAAATTATGAATACTAATGCAATATTAATATAACAATACTAATGCAATGTTAACATAATTCAACAGATCCACCTGTTTGGCCGCCGAGAAAACATGGGAAAAAGTATACAAATATGAACAGACTCTAATTCGTCAATATTTGTCACTAGGAGAGCTTAAGAAAGCTAAAAATTCAACTCAATCGAGTCTGAACTCATTTGCTAAGCTTCTCATTTTCCCTTTCTGGTATTCCCACATGTTCTCCTCCAGCTTCTATAGCAAATAAACAGACGAAATGCAGAGAAAAACAACCCACATAAAAACAAAACAGCAAATTATCAAGCCAAAAATTTGGCTCTCTCATTTTCTATCATAGAGAGAGAAACTTACTTAGGGTTTTGGCAGCCGATCTTCCAGAAAACAGCATAAGACCACTGATTCGAACAGCAAACAGTTTTGAGCGCCTCTTTTAGCAGAAATCCCATGGCTTCGGAGCTCGAGACGCAGAAAGGGGGTAGAGAGAGAAACTGAGAGAAAGCGAAGACGCGAGAGAGCGAGAGAGAGAGAGAGAGAGGAGAAAAAAGCCAAGGCAACAAGAGCTCAGTGCCGGAGACTGTACATTTATCGTTGACTCAGTACTAACTTCCACGGCACGATCCTCTTCCCGCCTGCTTCGTTCTCAAACCACCTCTTCTCTTTCTCTCCGGATCCAAGTTCCCAGCGATGACCATAAATCTCCGGCAAGCCATAAGCTCAAAGCTCGCCAAATAAAGAAGGGGAAAAAAGCCTCTGAAGAGCTCAAAAGAAAGAAAGAACAAACCTTTCTTCGCGAAAGGAGAAAGGAAAAAAAAGGCTACAACAACCTACACTATTCCACAAGCTTCGAGCTTGAAAAAGGCCATGATTTGCTTCATTTTCAGCCCAGAAAAATCGCCTCCTCTTTCCAAAAGAAGAAGAAGAAGAAATGAGCTAAAAATCGCAGAAGGGGGTAAATTGAGGCGATTGATTTTGATTCCCCGTGTTGTTTGGTTGCTCTCTCTGGTGAAGTCGTCTTCAACCTCTGGAACGACCATGAAGCTGGTTCTGCTCTCTCTGGTCTTCTGGTTTCTGGTTTCTGGTTCAGGCTCTCTCACTAATGGCTGCGGAAATTCTCTCTTCTTTCTTTCTTTCTCTGTGCCCAAGTCTGAAAGAGTGTTGGTGTGTGCTGAAGTGCGCCATGTCAAGGCACGACTAAAGGAGATGGAAGTTTGGAAAAAGGGCCTGGATTTATTGAAAAATTACGAGAGCTGCCACTTGGTTGATAGATTTGTCGGGTTGCGGAAGTGTTCCGAGTCAGTTGAGTGGAGAGAGAGGAGAGAGAGGACGAATACAAAAGAAAGATTGCAGATAGTATGGCTCTCTTTTTGGGTCCCAGTAGAGGTAGTGCGTGTTGCTGTCGTAATGATGTCGTACACGACGGGAGGTTGCCCTTGCTTTCTGGGTTTAATTACAGGAGTGGCAGACCTTTTTTTGCACAGTCACGGCACAGAAGCCCCTCCCTCCCCTCCTTGTAACATCGCTATTTTCTTTCTTTCTTTTTTTTTTTTTTTTTCTTTTTTGAGAAAAGTTTCGATGAAAAATCTAATTTTCCTCCACCAATGGAGATGGAAGATAATAACATTGTCATCCAGTGGTTATTAGGAAATGAGCTTGTTACTACACACATAGTTTTGAATGTAGGGAGGTAAACAACTCAAATTAAAATTCAATCACTAATTTAATAGAACTTTTAATCTTGACCCTTACAAAAATAAAGCCACAATGGCTGATCGTCGGAACTAGCCTTGTCGGTGGGCGGAAGCACATGGGCGGGCTCGTTGGTGGATGGAAGCTCGCGGCTAGGCATGTTGGCGGGTGGAAGTGTAACACCGTTTTACGAACGTCACAAATGACGCTATATTCATCCTTGTTATCATTAATTAAGATAAACTATTTAAATTTGAAAACATAATTTGATGAACATATCACCAAGATCCATACATATATATATATTATAACATTTATAAATATACAATCATATATTAAAACTACTCATATATATAATTTTTAAATAGTTTACTTATTCCAAAACAATGAGACCATAATTTAAATAAAATTTAAAACAACTTTAAAATCTGTTCAAACAGTTCAATAGGCTGAACTTTGAACATCGGCAGGCCGAACATGACTGGCAGTCCAAACTTCAACCACCAGCAGATTGTTCTAGGCATTACAACACAGGGGTTTTAAAACACTTATATCAGCGGCCAATACAGGATAATCGGCTGGCCGATCTTCTACAAAATTAATATAAATGTAAAACAAGTCTTTTCACTTAATAGTGTAGAAATTTAAAATACAAAAAAAAAATAAAAACAAAGTTCAGAAGCTTTTTTTTTAAATGAAAAATTTCTATCTTGGCGTTCTTCCATTTCAATCCATCATTCCTTGCTCACACGCCTGTCCTTGCCCCCCACCTATTCCATAGTCCTTTTACCTTTATCTACAACATGATCATAAACTAAGTAAGCAAAAACGTAGTAAGTACACTTTCCTATCTTAGAATTTAAAATATTTTATGAACACCTTTATGAAACATCATAATCATAATCATCATTAACAAAATAGTGCAGTTGGCACAATTTCATATAGAACATATCTTTTATTATCATTATCCATATTAAAACTTCATTCATTTTATCTTTGGGGCCTAAATGTTGCACCATTATCATCATCGTAAACGCGCTGTCATGAAAGGAGAGGGGTAGTTAATCCCAAACCAAACATGACAAGTCCAACTTTAAACATCATAAACATAGACATAAACATAAACATAGGGTGTGCAACACTTGATTAAGTGATACATATATAGATATACTTTTAACATACATCATCATTGAAACATTCGTTAAACCTTCTTGTTGTAACAAGAGTTTTCATGAGAAAACAACATGTAAAAACAAACTTAAAAATTATCATAAAACATGTTCTCAAAACTTTTTCGTAAACTTTTATCATGTTACAGGTGAGAATGTACTTACTTGACTTGCTTACTTAAACCTTATCTTAGATGACGCCGCCGCGGTCTCGATATGCTTACTACTTGGTTGTTCATGTCATACATCCATATACAAATAAAAAATAAATTTCATTCTCATGAAATCATCCAAAATAATATGACATTATTCATACTTCCGTCTCAAGAAATACAAGAGCATAAATACACTTCACTAACTTATAAATATTCATGCAAAAATTGCAATACTAATACCTGCTTGACCCTTATGTATTCACAGTTTAATAACTCACAATTCAAATACAATTAAGGCATGAGATTTTGCAAGGACATAATTAACATATATATGAATTACTCTAATTTTTCTTTAGTCATAAAATTTTCATTAGACAATTAAAATAAGTCACACTAAACATAACACAAAAACCGTAAGCAACAACAAAACAGTGAGTAGCCCTAACAAATGCTCATAAAATAAATTATCTATATCCTAAAATAATTTCATAAAAATACTGCATACAATAACACCTAAAACTATAACATATCCAAAATTTAACTTCAAATAAATTCAAAACAATTCAAAACATGCATTAGAATTTAGAGACAAAATAAACCTTAAACACATAAGGCAGTGAGCAACACACGATCATCATTCTCAAACAATTAAAATAAAATTACTTTAACACTAAAATTTTTATGAGAACCTATTAACATATAAATACAGTACCATGAAAAGTTTCATTAACAAATGAATTCATTTGGTTATACAAATAGGTCACACAAGCAAGAAGTTTAAAATTCACTGCATAGACAGCCATAAAACCTAATCTTAAAAAAAGTTCAAGAACTCATCCAATATTCATCAAATCACCACGTAATTTTCCAAATCATAACCTAACATGTCTATGAATAGTTTGCAAAATTTCATTCAAATCATAATTCGTTTGCCCCTTGAACATAAACTGCCTCTTTGTGAAACATTATCGATCAGCAATAATTACACAATGAGTGGCAGAGAATAAAAATTTAATATCTTCATGTAGAAAATTCCAAATGGCATTAAATTTTGTGGAATATCATATAACATATACATAAATATCATACTAAAATTTCAGAGCAAAACCGAAATTCGTAGACAAAGTTATGGGAGTCGGATTAGAGAGAGAATACAATTTCAGGAATAGTCTAAAATAAGTTTCTTACCTCAAACAATTCTTCTCAAGCTTTCTTTGAATTAGTTTAAGCAAAAACCCAATATTTCATTCAAATATTTGTAGGAATATAAGGGAGAAAACAGGAAGAAAACGTGTAGAAAGGAAGAGAATGTCTAAGAAAATTTTAGAGAGAGATGGAGGGTGATATGCGTGTAAATGGAGAATGGTGAGAACATAAAGTAATCTTCTCTACATTTGAACCAGATTCTCTTTTAAAAAGATGAGGTATGCATGTAGGGTGTGGTAAGATAAGGAAAAGTCCAAGATTTGCTCTAACTACTAAATCTTACCTTTTCAAATTAGGAAACCTTATCACAAAAATCAAATCTTCCCTTTTAAAAAGTCAAACCTTCCCTAATCATGGATATAAAAAGAGATAAAAATATATCAATTGTTGAGAATTTTCCCAACTAATTAAATTAATCATCAATGCTACAAAATTTTAGAATTATTTGCTAATTTTTCGTCAGCCACATTCTGCCTGCCGATGACTTAATATTTTGCAAACATTATAAGTGACATGAACACCTTGAACATATCAATTCCATATAACTGTCACCTGTCATAATACTCAAATAAATAGTCGGTAACATTATTTCATATGAAAAAATACTTAACATTGTTAAATGTCGATCATTAACTGTTACATAAAAAATGGCGGGTGTTACGATTTCCCCCCACCTTATAAGAGTTTCATCCTTGAAACTCAAAATAGTTGTAGGTATCTAGCCCTCATGTCGTCTTCACATTCCCATGTAGCTTCTTCCACTTGGTGATTTCACCATAACACCTTGACCAAAAGAATCTCTTTTTTCCTCAAGATTTTAGTTTTCTAATCTAAAATCTTCACTGGCTTTTCTTCGTAACTGAGGTCTTCTTATATTTCAATCACTTGTAGCTTAATCATGTGCCTATGGTCTGGGACATACTTCTTGAGCATTGAAACATAGAATACATCGTGAATAGATGACATCTTTGATGGCAATCTCAACTAATAATCTACTTTGCCAATCCGCTTCATGATTTCATATGGTCCAATGAATCTCAGGCTCAACTTGCCTTTCCTTCTAAACCTCATATCTCCTTTCATCGGTGCAATCTCTAGGAACACAAAATCGCCTACAACAAATTCTAAGGGCCTTCTTCTTTTATCAGCATAACACTTCTGACAACTTTGAGCGGTCTCTATTCTATTTCATATCAACTTAATCATCTCAGAAGTCTCGTTGACAAAGTTAGTCTTTTCTCTGTCATTGTTTTCCATTGTCTTCTTTTCACTAGCTTTATGCCAATATATAGGCAACCTACATTTCCGCCCATATAAGGCCTCATAAGGTGCCATTCCAATTGTTGCTTGATAGCTATTGTTATAAGCAAATTCCGCTAATGGTAAAATTTTAAACTAGTTGGTCTTATAATAGAGAGTATAGGCCTGAAGCATATCCTTTAAGATCAAATTAGTCCTTTCCATTTAGCCATCTATCTGAGGATGAAAAGCTGTACTAAAGCACAACTTAGTTCCCATCGCATTCTGTATACTTTTCCAAAACTTGGACATGAACCTACCATCACGATCTAAAATGATAGACTTAGGGATTCCATGAAGTCGCACTATTTCTTTGACATAGAGTTCTGCTAACCGCTCCATAGAGTAAGTGATTTTAATGGGGATGAAATACGTCATCTTCATCAGTCGATCGACAACAACCTAAATGGCATTGAATCCATTCATAGTCCTGGGTAAACTGGTAACAAAATCCATTGCATTCTCTTCCCATTTCTATTTTGGTATCTGAATTGACTGTAAATCGCCGCTAGGTCTTTGGTGTTTAGCTTTAACTTGCTGACATGTAAAGCCTTTCTTCACATACATTGCAATATCACGTTTCCTTCTAAACCACCAAAAACTTTCTCTTAGATCATTGTACATCTTTGTTGCACTTGGATGTATTGACTAAGGAGTGTCATGAATTTATATTAAGATTTTTTCCCTTAACCATCAACGTTGGAACACATAAGCGGCTCTTGAGATATAGAGTTCAATCATCCACAATACAAAACTCTTCACATTTTACTTCATTGATTTCTTGTTTAATACTCACGAGGCTCATATCTTTGTCTTGCTTACTCCAAATCTCATTAAACAACGATGGAGCAAGAGTTAGTGTTGAGAGCTGCCGTGTTATGATTTCCAAACCGAAGTCCAGAATTTCCACCCTCAAAGGCTGAAACATTGCTTGCAATGACATCAATGTTGTTGCCGTTTTCCTACTCAAAGCATCAGCTACTCGATTGGCCTTTCTTAGATGATAAAGGATTTTACAATCATAATCCGTCACCAGCTCTAGCCATCTCCATTGTCTCATATTTAGGTCCTTCTGAGTGAAGAAGTGTTGGAAAAATAGTATACAACGAAATTTTAAAATTTTTATATCAGAGTATTTTCTCAAACACAAGTTTGACATGCTATATGCATAAATTAACCAAATCTTACTAACCTTTGAATGCCGAAGAACTCCCGTAATCCGTGAAGAAAGGTAACGTTCCAGAAGAGCCTCAAATAATTGGTCGTCTTTGCTATTTTCTATCCACGATCGGAGTGAGTATGGGCTCACACGTACAACTCTTCCACCAAGTGACTCTCCTTCCAACCAATTGAGAGAACCCAAAGCTAATGTTCATGATTTGTGAACAAGAGCTCTTAGGGAGTTTAAGAATCTCATCTATAGAGTTTCATTCTTAATCTCTCAACTGATCTCGATAATAATGAGACTCACTCCCTTTTTATAGAGGTTGGGTCTAGGAGTCCGTCCTTACCAGATAATGCTTCAAAATTTGAATTAGAATCAAACTCGGATCAATATCTGATGAAATCTGCATGAAAACGTGTGATCTTTTTATCGCACAATTGGCATGATCTATCTAACTGGCATGCTGAACTTGACCCATCGGCAGGCCGAACTTGAGGATCAGCATGCCGAACTGCTGATAAAAATCTCAATGAATCTTTTATTTTCTACCCAAGATTCTATAAGATAAAGTCTCAATTTTAATTCAAATAACCCAATAAAGAAGTTATCTAATTAAAACAACTTTATCTAGATAATCTCTAGGAAAATAAATGAATTTCTAATAATTCTACAAGTTTATCTTGATTTAATTTATTCAAATTTAAATCAACAAATAAACAGACAAGAATTATCCAATCCCAACAATTTAACAAGTTTATCATGAATTAATTTTGTCACAAAATTAATTCAACCGATAAACAGACATGAATTATTTGATTCTTTCGAATTTCAACCAATCTAATAAATCTAACATAAGTCACCAATTATTGGAAAAGCACGTTGTATCATTACAGGATTTTGTGAGCTAACAAAGGAGACCAAATGGACCTATATAGTTCAAGCTCTTGATAATTATGAAACCCAATATACCAGATATACATTTCATAAGTATCAACTCCAATGCTACTCTACTAAAAGCTTGGAGCTGCACTCTCGAACTATATAGAATTACGAAGCCCGTGTAGCTAAGTCTCCATGACATATTATAATGTATAGTATCCCTATAGGATTATCCATAATCGGCTTAAAGGCAAGTTCTATCTTACCTTCTTGATTATTTTTATCTTACGTTCTATTATCTCACAATTGAAAAACTTACCATTCAAAGATAGTATACCACTCGGTTACACCTATGTATCCAAATGGTTGAGTGCTCCAGTTTTTCAATTATAGGATAACGCATATAAGAGGATATTACTGCTCCTAAAAAAGAACTATGGATTCCATATCTATGAATAAAAAGTCTACGCTATCAAGAGTCATGCCTTCAATGTACCAGCATGCATACCACTATTAAAATGTGAGTGTCACCCTTTGATACATCAAAAGACACAAGTCAAGACAATAGGCCCACTATTCATCTCAGAATTAAGAGACAATACAAATGATTGTCTAAAGTGAATCGATTTATCGAGATAGAATTGTTAATCAAAATAAATTTACTTTATGTCCCGATCCAACACATCGTCACCTATGACAACGTGCCAATGTTTCTATTCGTGGAGTCCACCTCCGATGGTCAAGACAAACCATCTCCCAATAGGGATATAGACAACATAACAATCTTTACATGAATAAAGTGCCCAACTTTATTCCCTCGATTATAGATCTTATAATTTAGATTATCACTTTAAGAATCGTGTCTTCTGCATAATTTGTCCATCAATGCCCAATTCTTAAAGGTTTAGATTGACAGTCTTAGACTATTGTTTACTTAACATACACTCAACAAATATAAACGTAAAAAGGACAAGATTTGGTACATAAATAATAAATGAATTCTTTATTGATAAAATGTCTCCAAAAACATATTACATTTTTACTCCTTAGAACATACACATCTAACAAGAAGTACTTTAAAATTTAATGATTAGTAAAAATCTTACATTGAACTCCAAACAAGTAATGTCTCCATATCTTCAGCACAAAAACTACAGCCACCAATTCAAGGTCATAAGTAGGATAGTTCTTCTCATAGTCTTTTAGCTGTCTCGAAGCATATGCGATCACTCTATCATTCTACATTAATACAGCACCAAGGTCCATCTTAAAAGCATCACTGTAAATTACAAACCCATCGTTCCCTTCAAGAATAACCAAGATTGGAGCTGTAGTTAACCTTTTCTTTAGTTCTTGAAAACTCTTCTTGCATGCATCCGTCCACTCAAACTTCTTTCTTTTGCAAGTTAGATTTGTGAGAGGCGTTGCTATCTTGGAGAAATCTTCCACAAATTTTCAGTAATAACCAGCTAGTCCCAAGAAGCTCCTTATTTCACTTGCATTCTTTGGTTGTTTCTAGTTGAGAATAGTATCAACTTTTGCAGGTTCCACTATTATTCCTTCCTTTAATACAACATGGCCCAAGAAAGATACACTTTCTAGCCAGAACTCACACTTTGAGATTTTTGCATACAATTCATTTCTCTTTAGAGTCTCCAACACTATCCTCAGATGTTTAGCATGCTCTTCCCGACTCTTCGAATAACAAGAATATCGTCGATAGACACAATGACAAATTTATCGAGGAAATCTTTGAATACCAAGTCCATGAAGGCTACAGGTGTATTCGTTAAGCCAAAAGGCATAACCACAAATTCGTAGTGACCATACCTCAATTTAAAGGCTGTCTTCAGGATGTCTCCTTTTTTTTTTCTTTAACTAATGGTATCCCAACTGCAATTTAATCTTTGAAAACACAAATGCACCCTTAAATTCATCAAATAACTCATCAATTCGGGGCAACTGGTACTTGTTCTTGATTGTCATCTTGTTCAGCTCCCTACAGTCGATATAGAGTCTCATAGAACCATTCTTCTTCTTCTTAACAAATAAGACTAGTGCTCCCCATGGTGAGTGATTAGGTCAGATAAAGCCTTTATCAATAAGTTCCTTTAGTTGAGAATGTAGCCTTTTTAATTCCACTAGAGCCATCCTCTAAGGTGCCTTAGAAATTAGGTCGATGCCTAGAGCGAACTTGATCTCAAATTCGATATCTCTGTCCAGAGGTAGGTTAGATAAATCATCTAGAAATACCTCTAGAAATTCTTAAACTACTGCAACATATTCAATCTTTGCCTTCTCTTCTTGACTTTTGTCTACAATGTTTGTCAAATAACCCATACAACCGCTTGCTAACAACTTCCTTGCTTTCATGGCTGACAAAACATGTTTGGCTTATTTTTGGACTCGCCCACAAACACAAACTTTTGTTCACCTTCTAGATGAAAAATCATCTTTTGTTTTTAGCATTCGATGGAAGCATTGTACTGTAATGACCAAAGAAATTCATTAATAAAATCTTATATTTAAATTGAGTTTAATTAATGAATTTACCCTTAAAAATTGTGACAATGTATAGATAAGCAGTATTAATTGAAAATTTCACTATGAATGTGATGTAATATTGGATATTATTAATACAGATTTTATGAGTTTAAATACTTAAGGATTTGTAAATAATATCCATCAAATGAATTTTATATCACAATTAATTGTAAAATTATGATATAAACGGATAGATGATTAAGGTATAAATAAGATATAGAGTTCACTAAAACCCTAAACCAGTGTGAAAAGGGTCCGAAGCAGTATAGGTATATTGCTAAGTGAAAACGCAGATATGAAAAATGTTATGTTTGGCCTCCAAAAATACACCAAAGGCAAGTTAGATATTTTATACAGTCTAAGAATATGTTTTGCACTAATTTTACTATGGCAGTATAAGAAAAATATTGTGTGATGAAAAATTACATAGTGTAAATTTTTGGGGTCCACCAAGTGGACGCCCAATTGGATTTCATTAGGCCACCATGCCATGAAAGGTGGCCCAATCGCATTAAGCCACCTTAATAAACCCATGGATTACTTGGTGAGTCATCCTAAAGGATAAGCATGAATTAAATGTAAGTTTAGCAAAAAATTTTCCCATTTCTTCTTCCTCTCACCCACGGTCACCATTGATGAACTCTCCCAAAAAATTTTCAACTTCACATCTTTGCTAAATTAGCCCCAAGTAAGTTTAAGAAGTAAAGCTCAAGGAATTTCATCAAGTTTTAAAGTAAAAACTTAAATGTTTTTTAAGGTTCTTAGGGTCTTCTCTTGGGTGAAGGAAAGAAAGTTAATTCAAAGTATTTTTGCATGAAAATAATGTCTAGGAAAAGCTTCAAAGGAGCCTTGGAATGCTAGAAGCACAAAGTGTTATTTCGGTAAGTTTTGATTCTTTAAATTTAAAGTTTAATGATTTTTGTTATTTCAAAAGCATGAGGGTTCTTAAGCAAATTTTTTAGTTAAATTCTATAGAAATATGATTTATGGTATGTTGATGTTGTGAAAATTAGGGTTGAATTTTGAAAATGGTAGTTTATGCAAAATGGGTTATTTTTGTAATTTTAATGCTAGTTTTGCAAAAATGGTGATTGGGCATGAAAATGGTATAGGCAAAGGTTGAATCTGCCAATACAGTGGCTAGAAGATAGTTTTAAAAATGGATTTTTACAAAAAAGACCCAAGGACTAAATTGCAGGAAAATGTTCTTTCTCAGTAGAATTAAAAAATGCCCAAAAACATCCCTATGCAGTGAGAATTTTGAAAAAGTTAAAACATAAAAGTTGTAAATCTCGATGAAACTATTAAATATCATAAACAGTTCGTCGAAAATCTCAATCGTTTGTGAGATTTTAATTTTACAAGAATTTATTAAAATTAGAAAAAATTTTAAAAGGGCAAAAATGTCATTTTTTCAAAGGATTTTGAATATGGTACTTTAGGCAAAAATATTCATCATGAAAAATATAAAATTTTGGTTTAAAGAGATTAATTTCAGTTCGAGGGGTAAAATTGTCAAACTTTTCAATTAAGGCACGAAATTGTAAAGTTTTACTAAAACGGTGCATTAATGTAAAATAAGGAGTCTGACCCCCTTAGGGGTACTATTTTAAAAAGTAGTACGCAACTATTTCTGTTAAAATAGCAAAATCGAGTTCAGGAAGTTAGGAAGCCTACCAAGGGCAAAATTGTCACTTTTCCTTGAGTAAGCCGAATCATACTAAAACGCCCCCAAATGGGAAAAAGGGGATGATTAGAAAGATTTTCGTCCTTCGTTAGAGATGATAGAGTAGAATAAGATAGGAGTAGAAAATCGAGATTATCGAAGTTGTGTGTAGTTATACAACTTGATTTGTTAACTAACGACCGTTTTGTTTTGAGACATAAAGGAAATAGTGAAATTTGGCTAATAGCTTTGTAATTGGCCAAATAGGATCCTAGAAGATTAGGAAATAAGGAACTGAGGTCAAAGTGTACAGCACCCAAACCAAGTAAGTACCCATCCCACCTATAGTATGGAATTGTAGGTATATAATATGTTGTATATATATATATATATAATATACATGTGTGTATATCAAGGTGAATACCTATGTGTATGCTATAATATGAGTACCTATAAGTATATTGGTGTGTACTTGTAAGTATGCAAAATAAATTCCTGTGTGTATATTATGTTGTATACCTGTATCTATATTAATGTATACTTGTGAGTATATAGAGTATGTACCTGTGTGTACTATGTCGTACAAGAGTATTTATGTTCCTATATAACATGTGATTATCACTTCATACATGGTATAATAACCATATAATTGGACTGGTAAATATATCACCAGAAGTAAGAAGAATGTCATACCGACCCATGACTCAAGAGGGGTTTGAGAATATAGTATGGTCTCGGTGTCACGTAGACCTTTGTGCGCAATGGTACGAAAACTTGGGCTCTAGTTAAAGATAAGACATGAAAAGAATAACAAATGTTCATAAGAAAGCATAATCGGATCATGCATTTTATTGAATGTGCATGTGGGCTATATTGGGACTTACTGGGCGTAAGCTCATTAAGTATTTCATGTTGTAGGTATTTCGACAAGAAAGTCAGAATAATTTCATAATTGAGCTAGTGGAGGGATGAATAATATGCAGAATGGGTATAGATGCCGCCATAGTATGTTTCCACTGTAACATATTTTAAGTTATTTTGAAACGTAGTGTCTAGCGAATGGTGTTGTAAAAGAAAGTTTGTTTATGGAAATACATGTATATGTTTGTATTTCAAAACTTGCTAAAATCAGTACATGTAAAATATTTATTAAAAAAAATTCCTTAAGTTTTTCCTCTATATGTAAGTAAAAAAAAGATTTATCACAGCCCGAAAAAGGTGGGTTGTGACATGTACTTACTTAGAAAATCCATCCCTAAAATCATGTCATAGTCATACATATCGATCACAATAAGATCAATAAAGAGTTCCCTTTCAAAAATTCATAGAGGAACTGTACGCAAATAGTGCATAGATATAATCATTTCCTAGGAGGATAATATCATTGTGAATCCCTATCTCATAGGTTCTAAATGTGCTCTTAACTTCTTAGCAAAAGATGACGATACAAAAGAATGTATGGCACCCATGTCAAAAAGAGCATGTACATTAAAAGAAAGACTTGAAATCTGACCTGTGACAATATTAGAGGCTTCAATAGTTACTTGTTCTTTCGTTATTGCATAGATGCGGGCCTTGTTAGGTGGGGCTTCAAGTCTTCCCTAATTAAGCAGCGTTCCTTCTATGGTAGCTTGCATCTGATAGAGTTAGGCATAAGGAGCTCTCTACTGAGCTTGGACATTATTCTAGTTGGGGCAATTCTTGGCAAAGTGGTCTTCACATCCATAGATGAAACACTGGTTTGTCCCCAAATGACATTCACTTGGATGTTTTCTCCCACATTTGGCGCATGGTTGAATCTGCCTATTATTGTTGTTATACTGTCCATAATTCTACTTCTTATTACCTTGGCCCTGCTGGTTCTAGAAGTTGCCCTTCCTCTTGTTGTTCCTCTAGTTCTGGTTGTTGTTGTTGTTTCTGCCCTGAGGTCGGTTCTGAGTGTTGGCACTATTCACCAATTGACCTGGTTGAGGCTGGTTTCTTCTTAGATTTGACAGATGCAATTTTGCTCGTTGTGCCCTCAAGATAACCTGTTCCTGGTTTCTAGGTGGACTCGCCCCATCAACAATTGTACAATCTCTAGCCTGAGGACTTTCACTATCATTGCTAACCATCCCTGGGCAAAGGCGTGCCAACTGATCGAATTTAGCCACTACATCAGTAATTGACATGTCTCATTGGTGTAGGTTCTCAAACTCAGCATAATGCTTCTGGGTAATGCTCATGTGGAAGAACTTTGCGTCGAATTCATGAATGAAATTAGTCTATATCATTTCATCTACATTCCTGCTTTGTTCGATTTTGTCCCACCAAATTCTAGCCTCGATGGTGCGGTAGTACGAAGCACATAGGACTTTCTCATTGTCCGTGAAACCCATTAGCTTCAAAGTGGCCTTAGTTGTCTTCAGCCATTCTTGAGCGACCAACGGATCCTTAGAACCTTCAAAGTCTGCTAGCTTAACCCTCTTCCATCTGACTAGTGATGGTTCTTAGTAGGCAGGTCTTGGTTCTCGAACAAGAGCTAGGACTTCCCCTCCTTGTGGCTGAGGAGGAGGAGGAGGTGGTGGCGTGTCATTTCCTGGTCTTTCACCTCCTTGACCATTAGCTCTTAGTTCCTCAATCTCTCTTCTTTGCTTTTCGAGTTGCCTTTACAATTCAGCAATCATCGTCATCAGTCTTTCATTGGTCTCGGCACGAGTTTTCATTCTTTCACAGTCGTTCATCTTTGATTTCCTAAAAGAATTATGAGCTTAGGGATAATCTTCTAATTTATGAGACAAGGTTTCACTACGAAATTATGCACTATGGCATCTATCTTTTAACAACTAAATCTTATTTTTATCATCCATTTTACATTCATAACAATTAATTTAAAATATACTTACTTGGAGGACTTGAACTGACGTGTGGTGATATTAATTGAAAACATAAATTCGCTCTAATACCAAAGCCTATAAAGCCCCCTTACGGACATCACATTTGTCGTTACATTCATCTTTGTTAGCGTTAATTAAGATAAATGATTTAAATTTAAAAACATAATTTGATGAACATATCCCCAGCAAACATATATATTTTTATAACATTTATAAATATACAATCATATATTAAAACTACTCATATATATAATTTTAAAATAGTTTACCCATTTCCAAAACAATGAGACCATAATTTAAATAAAATTTAAAACAACTTTAAAATATGTTCAAATAGTTCGGTAGGCCGAACTTCGGACATCGGCAGGATGAACATGACCGGCAGTCCGAACTTCAACCACCGACAGGCCGTCCAAGGTACTACAACATAGGGGTTTTAAAACACTTAGATCGGCAAGCCAATCTTCTACAAAATCAATATAAATGTAAAACAAGTCTTTTTACTTAATAGCGCAAAAATTTAACTTATAAAGAAATAAAAAACATAGTTCAGAAACTTTTTTTGTAAAATGAAAAATTTATATCTTGGCGTTCTTTCATTTCAATCCATCGTTCCTTGCTCACACGTCTGTCCTTGCCCTCCACCTATTCCATAGTCCTCTTAACTTTATCTGCCACATGATCATAAACTAAGTAAGCAAAAGCTTAGTAAGTACACTTTCCTATCTCACAATTTAAAACATTTTATGAACACTTTTACGAAACATCATAATCATAATCATAATCATAATCATCATTAATATAATAGTGCACTTGACATATTTTCATAAAGAACATATCTTTCATTATCATCATCTATATTAAAACTTCATTCATTTTATCTTTGGGGCCCAAGTGTTGCACCATTATCATCAGCGTAGGCACCATAAAACTAAATCAAAATTTTACTTGATTAAAAAATATACAATTTTTGACTCCTTAACTAATAAATTGTTTATTTTCGAGCAAAATCTAACATAATAATGACATATGAGGGATTTCAAAAAGATAAATAGGGTGTTTGGCAAGTATAGTTAGAACTAACTTTTTGGTTACCAAATAGTGTAAAGCTCTTACACGTTACAGTAAAGCAAAAAGTTTTACAATGTAAAGCTCTCACATGCTATAGTGTTTTGAACTTAAAAGTTGGTTTTAATCATGCTTGCCAAACACTTTAATAAAAAATCTTTTTTAAAAAATCTTTCAAAAATGCATACTTGAAATTAAAAAAAAAAATCAAATTGTGGCACCAATCCATTTTTTTGTTCCTTTTTTTAGAAAACATTTTTGGACTCTTTTACTACTTACATCCTCTTAAAACCCTACCTGTTAACCCATCCTACATTTTGTCTAAAATAATCAATTTATTAACTAATAGTTCCAAACTATATATGTTATAAATCTCAAGGCGATTAGACTCAAAAGTGAATATCGACAGTGAAAATAACACATATGCATATCTTTAAATGCTAATATTTATGCAACTTTTCTTTTTGAATCTCTAATCAAAATTTTTCTTATATTCAAATATCTACTTTATAAAAACTTCAATTACAACTTACATGTCCCTAAACTAATGTAATAAAACGAAGAAGAAGCAAACAACCAATAATGTAGTTGAAAAAAAAAAGGCAAAATGAAAACAAGTTCCGCTCCTTTGCCTAAATACTAGTTAAAAGCGCACGCTAAAAAAACAATTTGTTGAATTTGTTGATATATAAATCTAAAATTGTTTTAGAAGCTTATTCTTTTGTCATTTATTATTGTCTTAATATTTTAATTTACTAGTGTTGGAAATACGAATTCATATCTAATTTGATACATATTCATAGCAGTAGAAGATATTTGAATAACAGAAAGTAGTGAACTTATATTTAATTAGATATGGTGTAAGGAAATGAGTACATCTTCTATAGGTTCAATAGTTTAATTAGTTATATAGACATTTACTTGTATTTGTATAACCGTGTTTACAAAGTTAGCTAATAATAACAATACAAAATTCTTTCTCAAGATTCATTTTCTCTCCCTAAAACTACTTCATATGGTATCAAAGCACACGCAGGTAGAAGCGAAATAGCCAGGTGAGGAATTATGACCAAAAAACCAAGAAGAACCACCAAAGGAGGTTTGACAAAACCCTTTATCTTGACAAAGATTAGCCAAATTGACATGAGCAAAATCAAGAGGGTTTAACATCTTTCCTATATGAACTTCCTGAGCTAAGAGAAATGATTCAATTTTTTCAACAAAATAAGCATAAGTTCTTGTTTTAAAAGAAAGAACAAACAAATCATATTCAAGAGATAAACCTTCACAAATTGCATCAAAGTGATAGTTGACAGACAAAGAACAGCCAACTATGGCTAAGATGTCTACATAACCTCCTAATCTTGAGAAAATACTTATTGATAGACAACAAACCTTTCTTTGTATGTTACAGAAGAGTCTTAAATTAAGTGACCTGATAGAATTTGATGTTAGACATACATGCTCTCAGAAGTAAAATGTTGTAATATATTTTTAGAGACATTTTATCAATAAAGAATTTATTTATTATTCATATACCAAATGTTGTCCTTTTTATGTGCATTCTTGTTGAATGTATGATAAGCAAATAAAAGTCTGAGACTATCGATCTAAACCTTTGAGAATCAGGCATATGATGCACATATTATATAGAAGACATGATTCCAAAGGTGATGGTCTAAATCTGAAGGTCCACAATCTAGGGAATAAAATTAGGCACTTTATTCATCCTAAGATTGCTATGTTGTCTACATCTCTGATGGAAGATGGTTTGTCTTGGCCATCAGAATTGGACTCCATGAGTAGAAACATTGATACATTGTCATAGGTGATGATGTATTGGATTAGGACATCAAGTGGAATTGATTTGGATTAATAGTTCCATTTGTGCAAATCAATTCATTTTAAACAATTATATGTATTGCATCTTAATCCTTAAATGACTAATGGGCCTGTTGCTTTGACTTATGTCTTTTGAGTACCAAAGAGTGACATCCTACTTTTGTGATGGTATGCATACCGGTACGTTAGAGACTTAACTTTTGATAGCGTAGACCTATTAGTCATAGATATAGAATCCATAGCTCCATTGGTGGAGTCAATGATATTCTCTTACATACGTTATCCTGTAATTGAAAAATTAGAGTGCTTAACCATTCGGATGCATAGGTGTAACCGAATAGTATATTGTCCTTTGATGGTAAGTTTTCTAATGGTGAGATAATGGAACGTAAAATAAAAATAACCGAGATGGTAAGATGGAATTTATCTTTAAACCGATTATAAATATTCTATAAGGATTCGATGCATTATGATATGTCATGGACTTTTAGCTAATTTAAAACATAATTTTTAGTGATTAAAAGATTTGGTCGCAAAAAAAAAAAAAAAAAAAGTGACTAAAGTTAAATAATTTAGTTGCTAAAAGTATATTCTGTAACTAAACTTTGTTGGAAAAATAGTACGCAGTGGAATTTTAAAAATTTTATATCAGAGTATTTTTCAAAATTCAACTTTGACATGCTATATGCATAAATTAAACAAATCTTACCAACTTTTGAATGCCGATGAACTCCCGTAATGCGTGAAGAGAAGTAACGTTCCAGAAGAGACTCAACCAACTGGTTTTCTTTGCTATTCTCTATCCACGATCGGAGTGAGTGTGGGCACACACGTACAGCTCTTTCTCAAAGTGACTCTCCTTCCAACCAATTGAGAGAACCCAAAGCTAGTGTTCGTGATTCGTGAACAAGAGCTCTCAAGAAGTTTTTAAAATCTCACCAGTAGAGTTTCACTCTTAATCTCTCAATTAATCTAAAATAACTTATGAGACTTACTACCTATTTATAGAGGTTGGGTCTAAGGTCAGTCCTTATCAGATAAGGTCTCAAAAATTCGAATCGAAATCAAATTTGGATCAATATTAGATGAAATCTGCGTAAAAATGCATGATTTTTATTTCGTGCATAGGCAAGCCGATCTGTTTAATAGGCAGGCCGAACTTGCCCCATCAGCAGGCCGAACTGCCGAAAAAAAATCTAAGTGAATCTTTTATTTTTAACCCAAGATTCTATAGGAAAAAGCCTCAGTTTTAATTCAAAAAACCCAATAGAGAAGTTATCTAATTAAAACAACTTTATCTAGATAATCTCTAGGATAATAAATAAATTCCTAATAATTCTACAAGTTTATCTTGATTTAATTTATCCAAAATTAGATCAACTGATAAACAGTCAAGAATTATCCTATCCTAATAATTCAATAAGTTTAACTTGAATTAATTTTGTCACAAAATTAATTCAACCGATAAACAGACATGAATTATTTGATTCTTCTAAATTTCAACCAATCTAATAAATTTGACATAAGTCACTAATTATTGAAAAAGCACATCGTATCGTTATAAGATTTTGTAAGCTAGTAAAGGGAACCAAATGGACCTATATAGTTTAAGCTCCCGATAATTATGAAATCCAATATCTCATATATACATTTCATAATTATCAACTCTAACGCTACTTCACTAAAAGCTTGGAGCTGCACTCTCGAACTATATAGAATTACGAAACCCGTATAACTAAGTCTCCATGACATATCACTGTCGCGCCCCGGAGTACGGAAGGTGACGTGGTGATTTAGTTAAGTTAATTAAATAAAGATTTAGTTAAAAACAGGGTTTTAGAATTAAATTAATAAATAAAAATGAGATAATTTTAAAATCGTTCGAATAGAAGAAATTAAGAAAATAGAATAAACTGTCATAATAATTAAGCAAATAAAAAGAACATTTAAATAATTAAATATGGGGTGGAACGAGTATAGGTCCACTGGCCCACATATTGTACACACATATGTAGTACTGACAATATTATCATACAACCACAGTCCAAAATAAAAGAATAAGTTAAGATCTTACATGCCTTGATTTATTGTACTACAACCTACCCAAATCTTCTACTGGTCGTAAGTTCGGTCAGCGGACTCTTCTCTGATCCTAAGCTGATATCCACTTAGGGGTAAGATTTTAAAACAATGAAAACGTGAGCGAAAGGCTCAGTAGGACTATATTTTTTAAAATAAACATATAAATATTCTAATAGGACTTTCTTAAAAAATAAATAATTAAATAAATCAAATAAATATTTTTATTGAATAAAATTATATTGAAATCAGTTTGTCAAGAGTACCTTTTTAATTCTCTCGGGCAAACCAAATATTCACCACCGAAGTGGCCCAGCTGGGTTTCGGGACCTGCTCCCAAGGTCATTCACTACGCGACCTGATCTCTGTTATGGCATCATCCTATATATCTTTCTTTAATTATTAAAATCTCTGTTTACCAAATATAATCATTTACACTCATTATGAAGTTCATTATGAACATTTCTCAAGCAACCGCTTGTAAAGATATTTAAACAAAATCATTTCCCAATTAGTCATTGAAAACATTTGATAAAAATCCATTTTTGGCTTAAATCATTTTGAAATAGGGCTACCAAAGAAAAGAGATAGAAGTCCTACCTTGATTTTGTGTCGGTGTCCCACACCGTAATCCTGGTCCGCTATACGTTAGCTCCGCGGATCCACGCATAATTCTTAAACGTATAGTAACTTTGTTCATTAGTATCTAACCCGAGGTATCATATGATGCTAAATCATCTCATGGTGTCCTAGTGTGTCATTTAGGTTTATAAAATCATTTTATAAAGTTAGAATTTCAATCAGGGTTCAAAACAGTGAAAATTACAAAATTGGGTTTAGGTTCGGTCGGCCTGTCGGTCCCCTTGATTCGGCTGGCCGAACTGTGCATTTCAATCAGGGTTCAAAACAGTGAAAATCACAAAATTGGGTTTAGGTTCTGTTGGCCTACCGGTCCCCTTGGTTCGGCCGGCCGAACTATGCATTTCAATCAGGGTTCAAAACAGTGAAAATCACAAAATTGGGTTTAGGTTCGGTCGGCCTATCGGTCCCCTTGGTTCGGCCGGCCGAACTGCACAGTTCGGCCTGTCGGTCCCCTTGGTTCGGCCGGTCGAACTGTACAGTTCGACCTGCCGGTCGGATGAATCCAACCTGCCGATCTTTTGAATCTGGTCTGCCGAAGGTCAAGTTCGGCCTGTCGATCTAGAAAATTTCAGAAATTTCCACGCACGAGTCTCGGCTTTCCCTGAGCCCAATTCTTCAATACAACTTGTTTTCTCAATTCTCAGGCATAGGAAGTCATCATAAACAATAGAAAATCATAGTAGAACACTTTTTAATGACTTAAAACAAGTTTTAAACAAGATTTTCAAATAAATCCGAAAATAGAAAAAAAAATAGAGAAAAAATAAAAAATCTTGATTTCAATCCGTTTTTGTTCAAACAAGGTTTGTATTCTAGCTAATCTAAGTCCATATAACTTAGATTGAAGCTTTTCTAAGCGTAGAAACTCTTAGATTTCAAAATGCAAGAAATTTGAAAAATAGAAAAAGTTTTGAAATTTAGAAACTAACCTCGAATCGAAGCTTTAAAATGATGTTTTTGTTGTTAAATCTTGTTCCCAAGCCTTCAATCTACTAACCTGAAGCTTGAAATCAAAATTTGATTAAAAAATTTTAAAGAGAGAATGAGAGAGAGCAAGGGAACCGAGAGAGAGGGGAAGAGAGGAGAGAGATGAGCGAGTAAGAGAGTGAGGAGAGAGAGAGTGAGTTTTAAATAGACGGAGAAAAGGCAACTAGTTTTACAAGACTGTGTGCGACAGCACACAGTCTTCAAATCAAATTGCTTTGTTAAATATTTCAATTAACAATTAAAAACAATGTAGATTAATTAAAAATTATTAAAAGTGTAAAATAACATAAGTTTTCTTAATTTTCACAAAATAATCAAATTAAGTTTAAAATACTCATTACGGCACACTAACCACCATTTAGCACTCTAATATCATTTAATTAACTTCGGGGTGTTACAATCACAGTGTATCGTATCCCCATAGGATTATCCATAATCAGTTTAAGAACAAGTTCTGTCTTATCTTTCCAATTATTTTTATCTTACATTCCATTATTTCACCATCAAAAAACTTACTATCCAAAGACAGTATACCATTCAGTTACACCTATATATCCAAATGATTGAGCGCTCTAGTTTTTTAATTACAGGATAACGCATATAAGAAGATATCACTACTCCTAAAGAGGAGCTATGGATTCCATATCTATAAATAATAGGTCTACGCTATCAAAAGTCATGCCTCCAACATACTGGCATACATATCACTATTAAAATGTGGGTGTCACCCTTTGGTACATCAAAAGACACAAATCAAGACAACGGGCCCATCATTCATCTCAAGATTAAGATACAATATAAATGATTGTCTAAAGTGAATCGATTTACCGAGACAGAATTATTAATCCAAATCAATTCACTTTATGTCCCGATCCAACATATTGTTATCTATGACAACGTGCCAATGTTTCTATTCATATAGTCTATCTCCAATGGTTAAGACAAACCATCTCCCAATAGGGATATAGTTAACATAACAATCTTTACATGAATAAAACGCCCAACTTTATTCCCTCGATTGCGGATTTTATGATTTAGATCGTCACCTTAAGAATCGTGTCTTTCGCATAATCTGTCAATCATATGCGCAATTCTTAAAGGTTTAGATCGACAGTCTCAGACTATGGTTTGCTTATCATACATTCAACAAATATGAACGTAAAGAGGACAATATTTGATATAAATAATAAATAAATTTTTTATTGATAAAAATGTCTCCAAAAACTTGTTACATTTTTACTCCTTAGGATATACATGTCTAACAAAATTTGGTTGCAATGACATATTGCGACTAACTAGTTTTTTGTCATAGGTTAATCATAACCAAAGTACACAATTTGCGACCAAAATTTAACCGCTGCAAGGTAAGTTTTAGTAACCAAAAATAATCTACAGTTAAAAGTTTAGTCACAAAATCGGGTGACCTCCTCATCCACCTTTTGGCAATCAAATTTGGTCACGAAAAGTTTCATAACCAAATACGTTTTTGGTCACAAAAACCTTTTGTGATCGAGCTTCTATGACCAGCTTCTGTCTAAATTTTGGTCACAAAAAGCTTTGGCAACCAAATATACTACATTTTGCTGCGTATTTCTTGATCACCGAATACCATTTTTCATGTTTACTTATAAGCGATATTGTCAATTCTTGTTTTCTTTTTCCTTGTTTTGCTTGAATGATATGCATATATATATTGTTGTTTGTCAATTCAACCGTACCCATTAATCCTACAACAACCACTTCGTATAAATAAAGCATCGGATCATAATGCTGATTATTAGCATCATCAAATAGATAAACGCGCATAAAATAAATTCTAATGAAAATATTTTAAACTAGCGATAAATCCCTCACCAACAAAATTTATCTATTTATATAAATAACTATCCCCTAATAAGATCACTAATTATAAATTAGTGCAGTCAAAAGTAACAAAATCTATCTAAATTATATGACTAACTGTCCCCTAATAAGATCACTAATTATAAATTAATGCAGTCAAAAGTAACAAAATCTATCTAAATTATATGAATAACTGTCCCTAATACGATCATTAGTTATAAAATAGTGCAGTCAAAAGTAACAAAACGTATCTATTATATAAATAACTGTGCGCTATAGTAGGATCACCGAGTCAAATTCCCCATCATCAATGAAACACAAAACGTCACCACGTGCAAATGCCACGACTCAATAGTTCCAAGTATCCACGATATCCATCACGTAGCTGCATGTATCTCCCGAGGCAGGCACAAACATCAAGAAGTCATCTCCCCTCGCCCTTATCCTATCTCATATTCCCTTATATATATACATATACATATATATATATATATATATATTTGTGGGTATATAATAGCATATAACGTCACACCCTACGCACATACAGCCAGCCATGCACCGCCGTCTTCCTTTAACCCCATAACCATAACGCTTCACGTACCTATCTATAATACCTACTTGCTTCTCTTTCGCACTAATTTAATTTAATTTCCCTCTCAAATTAAATAAAAAAAAAAATTGGCTAAATCTCACCATCTTCTATATATTTTCATTCAGAACATCCTCAAACACAATAAACCATATATTAAAAAGCTACGTTTTTCTAATAGACGTCGGAAGAGATGATCATGGAAGGTTTTGGAACATATGGTGAAACTACATCAGGGAAGCGGCAGGTGGTCGTGCAAGATGGCTATGATGTGCCAGAAGGGGTCGAGATTCGGGGTCGGTTCGATGGAGAGTTTGCCAAGATACTGACGAGGGAGGCGGTGCGGTTTGTGGCGGAGCTGCAGAGGGAGTTTAGGAACAGGATTAGGTATGCGTTGGAGTGCAGGAAGGAGGCCAAGAGGAGGTACAATGAGGGGACAATGCCAGGGTTCGATCCGGCCACAAAGTACATCAGGGAAAGCGACTGGGTCTGTGCTTCAGTGCCGCCTGCCGTGGCTGACCGGAAAGTGGAGATCACAGGCCCGGTTGAGCGTAAGATGATTATCAATGCACTCAACTCCGGTGCTAAAGTTTTCATGGTAATAAATATAATTTATAATAATTATTAGACGATGGGAGAAAATGTCAAATTTTGAAACTTTTTAGAGTAAAAACGGAGTTTCAAAAATATTTATAGGAAAAAATTTATTTATTATATAAAAAGAATATTTACATTATAAACAAAGAATTAATATATTATTTGTATCATAAACCTATTTATTATGTAAATAAAAATTATTTATATTATAAACAAAAAAAATAAAAAATTATTTACACTATAAATGTTAGATAACTATAAATATTTTTAAAACTGTTGTTTGCTACAATTAGTTTTAAAAAAGTGTTATCCATAATTTTTTAAGTAGTATTTATGTAACAAGTTTAGAAATTTAGCTTACGTAAATTTAAATATGTAGATCTGGATTCAAAATTTGTAAACTTTAAGTACCCAAACAAATTGTTTATAATATGCGTGGTGTGTAACATTTCCTTTTTAGCATTAGTCTTAAAATCCTAATAGTTATAATCATAATTTTTTGTTTTAAAAATCTTGGTGATAAGAGTCAAAATCTAACTCAGGATTTTATTATTACAGATCGTCATTTGACAGTGCGGTTAAATATGAAACTAGTACGTAACAATAGTAATAACTTTTGAACAATTACTTCCGTCAATTAAATTCTATTATCATGTAATAATGTCCCTCTTTTGTTTATATGTACACTTATAAATCTGAATGGAAGAACTTTATAGTACGGATCAGCACATAACCAAAGAAAAAATAAAGCAACGGCTCTCTGTGACTATGGTAAGATATTGGTGGTGAATGTTTTTTAGATGTGATATGTTATTAAAATCACGTTAATATATATGTATATGTATATATAATATGTATAACTAAAATTGTCAATTTGGGCCGTCCAGTCTAACTCATAAAGCTAGAAGAAAAAATCGGGTCAACCCTTAATGAAATGAGAGACCTAATTTGGCCCAAAATCCACATGGGTCTAGGGTAGGGCTCGGCTGTCCAAATTTTAAAAAAGGGATTTTAAAAAAAATAAAAAGAAAAATTATCTAATCGGCCTAAGCTTCTCTGATCTAGCCCTTTTTTAGTTTGTGTTTAAATTTTCTTGAGTTGGGCAGGGTTGCATTGGGTTGGCCTAGGTTGAAACAGACAAGTCATTGACCAGCCAGTTTAACTCAGCCTAAATTGACGGTTCTATGTATAACTGACAAAATCAGATTCAGTCATCAAAACGTAGAAACAAACAAACTGGATAAATCTTTATCACGGAATGACGATAATAATTTGGATTGTTTCACATTTTCGTTAAAAATATATATATATATAGATGCAGAGTCATGGGCATCAAGTTTCACACATGTTAGAGTCGTTGTCCTATTTTGCCCTGTATAAAAATGTCAAATAATTATGCAATCATGTGGAAGTACCCATCACTTAATTTTCTTCTGTGGTTCAACATAAGCTCTTGTTTCCTATTATTGGACAACAGCAGAATTTAATACTTTTAGCAATGTGGTTAATTGATATTTTTTGTTCGTTTCCTTTTCTTAATAGAACAAATAAACAAAACAGAGCACTAAGAAAATTGATGGTGAAGTGATAATGTTGGCTTACCCCTGTTTCCCTGTGTGATTAATCCGTCGTTAGGAGTTTTTTGAGAGCAATGTTATTGTTCATGAGGTGTCTTGATCATTCTTATTTTAACATTGTAGAGAAGAAAAATGAAAAGCATTTGAAAACACCGGTTGGAACAAAAAAGTTATAGTCCAAACTAGTTTTATTACAGTTTTTTAAATAAAATTTGAATTATTATAGCATTTTTAGTTCCAACCTTAGGATCAAAACATGTTTCTAAACATTCTTTTAATTAATCAAATGGCTTGGCTAATTTGGCAGGCTGACTTAGAGGATGCACTATCACCAAGCTGGGAAAACCTTATGAGAGGCCAAGTTAACCTGAGGGATGCTGTGAATGGGACTATAAGCTTCCATGACAAGACCAGGAACAGGGTTTACAAGCTCAATGACCAAACTGCCAAGCTTTTTGTGCGCCCAAGAGGCTGGCACTTGCCTGAGGCTCATATACTTGTTGATGGTGAGCCTCTCACTGGCTGCCTTATGGACTTTGGACTCTATTTCTTCCACAACTATGAAGCATTCCGCCGCACCCAAGGTGCCGGGTTCGGACCCTTCTTCTACCTCCCCAAAATGGAGCACTCAAGGTGATTACAAGTCTTGAATAGCTACTTTTTTTTTTTTTTTTTTTTTTTTTTTTTTTTTTTTGTAGCCAAAGAGGGAAAAAAAAAAGTTTGTTCTTTCACAAGATTGCAACTCCAGCATTTTTCTTACCTATTTCTAGATGGTGTACAATTTCCAAAGGAAGCCAATGAATTTCCTAGAAAGATAGTTCCAAAGTTTAAATGTATGTAATGCATTTTATTGGAGGAGGAATGATTTTAGATCATGTGTTTTTAGTGATCATCTTGAAAAATTTAAGTCTCCTAGGTGGTCATCACAAGTGATCAACAGCCTTTATTTGAAAGAAAAATCATTTATGTAAGCCACAATAGTGAAATTAATCAATGAGTAATATTTTGAAATTGTTGGCAGGGAAGCGCAAATATGGAACTGTATTTTTGAGAAGGCAGAGAAGATGGCAGGGATAGAGAGGGGAAGCATCAGGGCAACTGTTTTGATTGAAACACTTCCAGCTGTGTTTCAAATGGATGAAATACTCTATGAGCTGAGGGACCACTCCGTTGGCTTGAACTGCGGAAGGTGGGACTACATTTTTAGCTATGTCAAGACCTTCCAAGCTCACCATGACCGTTTGTTACCGGACAGGGTTCTTGTTGGCATGACGCAACACTTCATGAAGAGTTACTCCGACCGCCTCATTTGGACATGCCATAGGCGCGGTGTGCATGCCATGGGCGGCATGGTATGTAAAAATCTCTCCTTTTACATCAATTAATGAGTATGGTTCGAAACAATTTCTTTTTACTCCCCATATTAGAGAACCTTCATGCAATATTCAATACCTTTGTGTGACCCAATAGAGATTTTTACATGAATTGAATATTTAGAACTTGGTAAAATGGGCATGAGTAAATAACTTTTTTGGGGATAAATTTGATGAGCACGAAGGAACAATCAATAGTAAATTAGAAATGACTTGGAAGAAACCAAAAATGTGACTAGAAGTTCCTATTTTTGCTGGAGGAGGAGTGGGGAAAGTAATAAAATAAGCTGCATGCCATAATCATTTTCTTTAAGAGGAGATTGGTTTTATTCTTGATACTTGTTGAATAATGTCGCATACTATTTTAATGTGCCAACTCAATATTAGATTTGATCATAGAAAGGTGGCATGGATATATGAATATTGTTTAACAAGAAATTGTTGATAAACTGAACAGGCAGCTCAGATTCCAATCAAAGATGACCCAGCTGCAAATGAGGCTGCGCTTGATCTGGTTAAAAAGGACAAGCTAAGAGAAGTGAGAGCAGGGCATGATGGGACATGGGCAGCCCACCCTGGACTAATTCCAGCTTGCTTGGAAGTCTTCAACAACAACATGGGCAACTCTCCCCACCAAATCCAAACCGCAAAGCAAGAGGAAGCCGCCACCCTCACAGAGGATGACCTCCTGCAAAGGCCGCGAGGAGTGCGAACCATGGAAGGCCTGAGGCTGAACACGAGGGTGGGAATCCAGTACCTTGCAGCATGGCTAACCGGGTCAGGATCGGTGCCTCTCTACAACCTCATGGAAGATGCTGCGACGGCTGAGATAAGCAGGGTTCAGAACTGGCAGTGGCTGAGATATGGGGTTGAGCTTGATGGAGATGGTCTTGGTGTGAGAGTGAGTAAGGAGCTATTTTTTAGAGTTGTGGAAGAAGAGATGGCAAGGATTGA
Organism: Artocarpus hirsutus; assembly: GCA_946598075.1. NCBI lineage: Eukaryota > Viridiplantae > Streptophyta > Magnoliopsida > Rosales > Moraceae > Artocarpus > Artocarpus hirsutus. The sequence continues at coordinate 22,064 of CAMOHE010047169.1, read as the reverse complement.
GAGAGAAGTTGGGAAGGAGAAGTTCAAGAAGGGAATGTACAAAGAGGCTGGGAAGATGTTCACAAGGCAATGCACAGCTCCAACACTGGATGATTTCCTCACTCTTGATGCCTATAACAACATTGTGGTGCACTACCCAAAGTTGGTATCTTCTAGGCTTTGAAATTTCAATTATTCCTCATCTTGTTATAATCTTAATAGTGCTTGTACTTGAATGTTGTATCGTGTCTGCCTTTACTTTTGCTTTTTTGCTTTTGGTACTGGAATAATGGCGGCCAATTTTTATTGGCCATGTAGTTTGTGATAATAAAAGGATTATTTTTACGTTTGCCCTCAGAATTATGTCACTCATGTCATTTTGTCCCTTAACTTTAAAATGTACTATTTAATCTTCTAGAATTTTGTTTGGTTAGCAAATATTCCCCTTCTATCGAACTCCGTTAGTTTTTGGACGGTTTTTTGCAAAATATATTTATATTTCTCCTCAAACTATGTCACTTATGTTATTTTATCCCACTTTCAAAATGTGTTACCATGTCCCTTTTTGGTAAGAAATAACCTTCTTTTATCTAATTCTATTTAGTTAATACATTGATTTATTTTTCATCCAACTTTACAAGACCTTTGTGTCAAAACAATCTAAATATACACAGCTTGCATGTAAGTATTTTTTACATTATGCTATTCAAATATAAATACAAACAAAATTCAAGAGTGGGGTTTTTATAGGAAATTAAAATAATGTGTTCTTTTGTTTGAAAAAAAAAAATAGAAATGTTCTTTTAAAGAATGAGTTTTTTTCCTCTCTATGCTATTATATATGGTTAGAATGGCCTATTACAAAAATAATACTTGTTCCTTGGACTTTTTTTTGCTTAATCTACTTTTCCTCCTTAAAACTCTTTTTTATGTTTCGGTATTTTCCCCCAAAGCTAGAAGAAAAAAACATTGGCTTGTAAGGCCAAACAAAATTAGACAGAATGAGGTTATTTGGTAACAAAAAAATTTTGGGGGATATAGTGACACATACCGAAAGTCTTAGGGTAAAGTAACATAAGTAACATAGTTTAAGAGAAAAAATAAAAATATTTTAAAAAAAACCTTCCAAAAACTAATAAAGTTAGATGAAACGAAAAACTTACTAACGGATCAAAGTTTGAAAGCATTAAGTGATATGTTTTAATAGTCAATAAATAAAATAACTTAAGCGATATAGTCTAGGAGTAAATGTGAAAATAATCCATAATTAAAGACTGAACTTCTTTAAGGCCTAGTGACTTTTGGACATTACCAGAAGTACTATTTGACAATTGCAAAGAAATATTTCAGTCCACCTTTTAGTTAAACTGTCACGTGGATACTCAAGATTGGGGTACTCTTTTCTTCTACTACCACTTCTATTATGGTTTTTTCGCACTAGTTTTCCACTTAGATTTTAGTGAGCCTTGAAACAACTAACACTCTTTTTTTTTTTGAAAGGCAAAACTACCACCACTACTACTATTTTATTATTATTGTTGTTGTTATTATTATTATTATTATTATTATTCTTGTTGTTGTTGTTATGGTTTTTTTATCACTAGTTCCCTTTTTAGTGAGGGATAAATTGTGGGAGTCCTGCAAGAGTTTAGACCTTATTCTCTAGGAGCATTATTTGTCTCTTGTTTTAGTTTTATTTTACTTTTTTTTTTATTGTTTGATTGTCTTCAAATACATTAACTCTTTCTTACTTTTGTTTTTTAATAACTAGTAAAAAATTTTCTATAGGTTTAATTTTCTCTTTTTTTTTTTTTTTTTTTATCATTTTGCCAAAGGAGTTTCAGTTTTACTCTAATTCGGAAAAACAAAACATCCTTATCCTCAAAAAAAAAAAAAAAAATAAAATAAAAAAAGAAAAAAAATGCAAGTCATTTTTATCTCGAACTAGTAATATAGTTTAGTTATTTTTAAATAAGAAATATGCTTTTGGCAAGTATATTTTTGTCACACATGATTTCCTTGTTTCAACAAAAATGATAAATTAAACGACATTAAATTAACATATTAATAAATGATAACAAATTAAACAGTGTTTTTTTTTCCCACAAAGTTAGTAGTGGCATTAGCATTTTTTATTGAAAGATGATGTTAAAAGATAGAGAATATATTTCAAATATACAAAAAATAAATAGCACTTTTGAGCTATAAGATATCTTTAAATCTTCAAGCAATTAATTATCTAAATTAAGGAAATTAGGTTTTAAAGGAAATTAGGTTTACTTTGAGTTTTCTCATAGTTTAATTTCATGCCAATTAGAATCACACATAAAAGTAAAAAAAAAAAAATATTTACTAAAACATTGTACTAATGTAATATTATTCGTTATTATTTTCATATATCTCTCAAACGACAATAAAAAAGCTGGCAGAATATATCTTCTACTTATTTTAGAACGTCTGTTTTCATCAAACAAAACACCAACATATTTTAGAATCTTTATTTTCACTGAATTAAAAACTATTTAAAACACCTTAGTATAACTCACTTTGAATTTGATCTTAGTTGTTTCTTAAGGAAAACTAATCTTTCTATTTTAACAAAGGTATCTAGAACATCTTGTTGCACGGAAAACTTATAGCAAAACAAATTTATCTTGAATCTAATTTATAATAATTAAATAGAAAAATGCTAAAGATACTAACTTTAATTCTAATTTATTAGTAAGTATTTAAAAGATTATCACATCAATAAGTTATGTCTTTGAAGACAACACATGCAATGTTTTTTTAAATTCGATGTTTATGCTAGCAAAAAAAGAACCAAATAATACACACATATATATGTATATTAAGGACACTGTTATGAGTTTATTCTACAGAATAGAGAATGAAATGTTGGAATTGGGTGGATGGCTGTATTCATATATGGACTTGTTTTTAATGGCTTTTTTTCCAATGGTTACATTTCTAATAAGGGTATAATTTAACAACAATTGATGAAGTACTGTGTTAAGAATCCAAACTTATTAATTATCATTAATTTTTTTGTCAACTATCTATTTCGTTACTGTTAGACTTAGTGCTTTAAGGATTAGGTGATGTAATAAGTTTTTAGAGGCATTTAATCAATGAAGAATTTATTTATTATTCATATATCAAATGTTTGTCCTCTTTATGTTCATTTCTGTTGAATAAATGATAAGCAAACAAAATTCTAAGACAATTGGTCTAAACATTTAAGATCGTGCATATAATGGACATATTATGCAGAAGACATGAATCTTAATAGTGATAGTCTAAATGATAAAGTCCGCAATCGAGGGAATGAAATTGGACACTTTATCCTTATTAAGATTGTTAAGTTGTCTATATCCCTAACGGAAGATGACTTGTCTTAGTCATCGGAGTAAGATTCTACGAGTGAAAACATTAGTATATTATCATAGGTGACGATATATTAGATCAGGACAAAAGTTGAATTGATTTGAGTAATAATTATGTCTGTTTAAATCAATTTGCCTTTAACAATCATATGTGTTATGTCTTAGTCTTGAAATGAATTAACTAGCCTGTATTCTTGACTTGTGTCTTTTGATGTACCAAAATGTGACATCCTGATTTGATGATGGTATACATACTAGTATGTTTGAGACATGATTTTTGATTGACATAGATCTATTATTCTTAGATATGGAATCAATAGCTTTTTTTTGTAGAGTTAATGAAATTCTCTTATAAACATTATCCTATAATTAGAAGACTAGAGTGTTCAACCATTTGGATATATAAGTATGACCGAATGGTATACTATTTATAAATAGTAAGTATTCCATGTTGGAAAACAAGTACGCAACAGAATTTTAAAAATTTTTGAAATCAGAGTATTTTTCAAAACACAAGTTTGACGTGCTATATACATAAATTAATAACGTATCTTGCTAACCTTTTGTATACCAAAGTAGGCTCAAATCCGTGTAGAGAAAAAACTAACTAGTCTTCTTTGCTATTCTCTATCCACGATCGAAGTGTGAGTGGTCATATATTGTACAGCTCTTCCTCTGATGACTCTCCTTTTAACCACTTAAGAAGACTTAGCGCTAAATTTCGTGATGTTAAATAATAGCTTCTAGGGAGATTCAGAGTTTCTTAGAGAAGAGTACTCACTCTATGCTTCTCAACTGATTTAAATAACTGAAAAAACTCACCCGTATGTATAGAGGTCAGACATGGACTTAATCATTATTAGATAAAGCCTTAAAATTCGATTTTGGATCAGTTTTAGATAAAAAACACATATAAAGATTATAGCACGATTGGCAGGCTGGTTTGGAAGATTGGCATGTAGAACTTACTCCATCGGCAGGCCAAACTAACACATCTGCCTACCAAACTTGCAATAATTTGATCCATGAGAATATCTTATTTTTCACTTGAGATTTTTAGCTAGAGCCTCAGTTTTAATTCAAATAACCTAATAGAAAAGTTATATGATCAAAACAGTCTTATCTGGATAATCTCAGAGAAAATAAAATATTATCCAAAAAATTCAACATGTTTGTCTTGAATCAATTTATAAAATTAATTCAACCGATAAACTAACATAAATTATTAAATCTGATCTTATCGAATTTCAGCCAATCTAACAATTTAAGATAAGTCACCAATACGTAAGAAAAATATGCCGTATCGTTACAGGATTTATTATGAGCTAACAAAGGGGACTCGAAGGGCATATACAATTCAAGCTGCTATAATTATAAAATACAATATCCTAGATACATATTTTATAATTATCAACTCTAACACTACTCTACTAAAAGCTTTGAGCTGCATTCTCAAACTATATAAAATTACAAAGCTTCAAGTAAGCAAATAGTCTATGACATATCATAATATGTCACATCCTTATAGGATATTCATAATCGGCTGGATGATAAATTCTGTTTTACCTTTCCGATTATTTTTATCTTACGTTCTATTATCTCACCATCAGAATACTTACTATCCAAAGATAGTATACCATTTGGTTACACTTATGTATCAAATGGTTGACCGCTGCAGTCTTCCAATTACAGAATAACACATATAAAAGAATATCATTAACTTTACAGAAAGAGCTATGGATTCCATATCTATGAATAACAAGTTTATGCAATCAAGAGTCATGTCTTCAACGTACCGGTATGTGTACCATCATAAAGTCAGGATGTCACCCTTTGGTACATCAAAAGACATAAGTCAAGAATACAGGCCTATTAGTCATTTTAAGATTAAGACACAACATATGCAATTGTCTAAAGTGAATTGATATGCACAAATAGAATTATTAACCAAATCAATTCAACTTTTATGTCCCTGATCCAATACATCATCACCTATGACAATGCACTAATGTTTCTACTCGCGAGGTCCCACTTCGATAACCAAGACAAGCCATTTCTCGTTAGAGATGTAGACAACATAACAATCTTAGCATGAATAAAGTGTCCAACTTTATTCATTCGATTGTGAATCTTATAATTTAGACTATCACCTTTAAGGTTGATGTCTTCTGTGTAATATGTTCATCATATGCACGATTCTTAAAGGTTTAGACTGCTACTCTCAAACTTCTGTTTGCTTATCATACATTAAACAAATATGAACATAAAGAAGGCAACATTTGATATACGAATAATAAATAAGCTCTTTATTGATAAAAATGTCTCTAAAAACATATTACAACATTTTACTCTTTAGGGCATCATGTCTAACAATCTCCCATTTGCACTTTTAATGAGTAAATATGACATATCTCGCTTCTCTATAGTCTGCACATGCCTCTTACAAACTCTCACAGTTAGTGTCTTAGTGAATGGATCAGCTAAATTATCCTCAGAGGCGATTTTGCATACAACAACATATTCGCCCTCAACAAAGTCCTTTATCATTTGATACTTCCGATGAATATGCTTACTCTTCTTATGAAATGTTGGTTCCTTAGCGTTAGCTATCGCTGCAATGTTATCACAATACAACAACACCACCTTATCCATACTAGGAACTTCCTTAAGATCCCCAAGGAACTTGTAGAGCCATACTACTTCTTTTGAAGCATCACCAGCTGTCACAAACTCGGCCTCTATTGTTGAATCTAAAGTGTAATCTTGCTTGATACTTCTCCAAGAAATAACACTGTCGCCCAAAGTAAACACAAAACGAGAAGTCGATCTTCCTAAATCCAAAAAGGTTTAGAAATCCAAATCAATGTATCCTAGAGGTGTGAGATCCTCACTCAAATACACAAGCGTATACCCTCAAGTCTTTCTCAAGTACTTGAAAATATGCTTAATCGCAACCCAATGGTTTGGTCTTAGATCTAAGTGAAATCGACTTACTATCCCGACCGCATAACAAATGTCCAGTCATGTACAAAGCATAGCATTTATGAGACTACTCATGCTGAAGCATCAGGTACCTTCTTCATATATTCTCTTTCTTCATCAGACTTTGGTGAGTCTTTCTTAGAAAGAGAAATTCAAGACCTAGATGGTTGCCCACCTTTCTTAGAATTCTATATTGCATACCTCTCGAGAATTTTATCTATATAGGCCACTTGGAATAAAGCTATCATTCTATTCTTTCTATCCTAAAAAATCTAGATACCGAAAACATAATTAGCCTTACCTAAGTCCTTTATGTTAAACTGCTTGGTCAACCATAATTTGACCAATGACAATGCCCCAATGTCATTGCCAATCAGTAGAATGTCATCTATATAGAGCAATGGAAAAACACCTTTCCATCCTTAATGTGTTTGTAAACACAAGGTTCATCCACGTTTTGTTTGAACCCATAAGTCTTGATCACCTAATCAAATATTATGTTCTAAGAATAAGAAGCCTACTTAAGTCCATAAATTAACTTTAGTAGCTTACAGACCTTATCCTTTTGACCCTTAGCCTTGTACCTGTCTGGTTGCACTATATATATGGACTCATCAAGATAGCCATTCAGAAAGGTTGTCTTGACACCCATTTGCTAAATCTCGTAATCGAAAGCAGCAACTATGGACAAGAGAATACAGATAGACTTAAGCATGGTTACAGGTGAAAAGGTTTCCTTGTAATCAATTCCTTCCTTTTGCGTGTATTCTTTGGCTACCGGTCTAGCCTTACAGGTTTTGACTTTCTCATCTACTCCTCTCTTTCTTTTATAGATCCATCTACACCCTATGGGTTTTACCCTTAGGGAAGATCCATAAGTTCCCAGATCCGATTAGTCTCCATAGGCTTGATCTTAGTATTCATTGCTTTTATTCAGAGCTTTAAATCAACATCCTCCATAGCCTCTACATAAGTGTAAAGGTCCCTGTCATGTTCAATCGGTTCAGCCAAGTAGGCTTCACCATTGAACATATACCTCTCGGGTTGACGCCTGATCCTCCCATTATGTCGAAGCCCCTTAAGTTGTTGTTCAGTTAGTTTTTCTACATTGATTGAATTGGTTTCAACCAAAACCCCTAGAGTGATCAAATCACTCGCCAACTCCTCAAGTATCACTTTTCTTCGAGGCTTAAAGTTGTTCATGTAACTTTCCTCAAGGAATGTTGCATTCGTTGAAAACACAACTTTATGATCTTTTAGGTTATAAAAATAACCCCCTTTAGTCCTTTTTGGATATCCTACAAACACACAAACTTCTGAACATGCTTCCAACTTGTTCGCTTCCTTATATAGGACATGAGTTGGATATCCCCATATGCGAATATTAACTCATGAGGAGTTTTAAGAACCAATTTCGAAGGCACATTTTTCAAAAGATAACATGTAGTTTGTAATGCATATCCTTAAAAGGATAAAGGTGATGTTGAATAACTCATCATAAACTTGACTATGTCCAACAAAGTCTTATTCCTTATCTCAGCTATGTCATTTTGCTACAGAGTACCTAGTATAGTCAAATGGGATAAAATCTCATTCTCTAATAAGTGTCCCAAGAACTCATCAGAGAGGTATTCACCACCTAGATCGGATCGAAGTGCCTTTATAGGTTTACCTAAATTGTTTCTCTGCTTCAACCTGAAACTCCCTAAGCTAGTCAAAAGTGTTGCTTTTATGATGCATTATGTATACATACCCATATCTTGAGTAATCATTAATAAAAATGATGAAGTACTGATATCCTTCTCGTGCCTGGATGTTCATAGGACCACAAATATCACTATGCATAAGTTCTAAAACTTTTTTGGCGCTATTGCCTGTAGACACAAATGGTCTTTTGGTCATTCTGCCCTCCAAACAAGATTCATATTGTGGTATAAATTTCACTTTTAAATGACTTAAAGGTCCATCCTTCACCAATCATTGAATCCTATTCAAGCTAATATGACTTAATCGTAAAAGTCAAAGACAAGTCTTATTAGAGTGAGAAGTTTTAAGTCTTTTAGAGTTATCATCGATCTTAGTGTTTAGAAGTAAATCCATCTTAAGTTTGATAAAATATATTGTTTTGCATCCACCATTATAGATAAAAAATTTGTTTTTATGAATCATCACTTTATTATTTAAAGAGACTAAATGAGAGTCTTTAAATAAACAAGCTATGGATATTAGATTCCTTTTAAGTTTAGGAACATAAAAATAATCTTTCAATACTAAAATCTTATAATTATCAAAGTAAATATGGAAGTCTTTCACTGCTTCGGCTAACACCAAGGATCCATCACCCATCCGAAGTATAAGGTGCTCAAGTAGCAAACTTCTCGTTTCTTTAAATCCCTTCAGAGAAACACAGGCATGATTAGTCACATTGGAATCTTGGACCCAGGTGTCACTTGATTCTTCAACTAAACAAGTCTCAATTACTAGAAGTTCACATCTACTTCCTTTAAGATAGGAAGCCCTTGCAATTCTTCTTTATCTGCCTAACGTTCCCGTAGAAAAAAACACTTTAGTTTCTTCAGGTTCCTCTTATTTTTCTTCTTTCCTTGCCTTTCGCTAGGATAAAAGGCTTCTCGTTCTTAGCCCTTTGCTTTTTTCCATTCCTAGAATTAGAATTGGAACCAAATACAACTTCCAAGTTTGCCTTACCACCAGCCAGAGCTTTCCTGATCAGATTTTTGAATTCCTGTAACTACTTTACCAACTCAGTCAAGGTCACATCCTGTCTGTTGCTTAAGTTGTATGAAGCTCTAAATGGGATGAACTCTTGAGATAGAGTATCAAAGACTATAGTCATCTATGACTTGGCATCAATATCAGCTCTATAGGTTTGAGCCTCAATGAGGTAACCCATGACCAACATCATATGCTCTTTCACAAGAGTCTCAGGTCTTTGTTTGCAGTTGAAGAGCTTCCGAGTAGCCCCTTGCCGCTTTGTCAAGGCTTGGCCTCTAAACATGTCATCAAGATTATCCAAGATCTCACAAGTAAAAATTAAGGATTACATAAAACCGTTGTGTAAAGCATTCACGATGGTTTTTTGACCATCGTGAAAACGTTCGTCGTGGTACCAAAGAGACTTTTCATGATGTTTTTTTACCGTTATGGAATGCTGTTAACAACAGGTATGAAGTGTGTTCCATAGGAGGCTACCACGATGGTTTTTTAAAAAACAGTCATGGAATGTATAGATTATATGACGGTTTTCATATAATCTTGGTTAATTTCTAACTTCTAGGACGGTTTTTGTAAAAACCATCATGTAAGGTATAGTTTCCATGACCGTTTTTGGTAAAAACCATTGGAAGATCAGTCATAAAAAAAAAAAAATTACCAGAATTTCTAATTTCCCACGGGATGGCCAATCCCATATATTATCCACAAATCCAAGGCCCTGATTGTTAGTGAGTTTTAAGCAACAAAAAATATAAATAATTGCTGTGATGGTCATAGAGGATTTTCGTCAAATGTGTAGTATGCATTGCATATACAAACACATACACAAATACATAAAAAGTAATTAAAGCTAAAATTAAACTAAAGTTAGAATTAAACAACTAAAACAAGTTAGTTCACAAAAACCGTAAAAGAATTAAAACTCAAATAATATAACTAAAAATTAAAAAAAAAACTAAACAATAAAAAAGAAATGGAAAGTTACCAAATGGCAGTCGGAGGTGGGCAATGGTGGGTCATAGAGGTAATGAGCTCAAAGAGAATAACACTTAGAGAGTTCATCAAACTGTAGTGAGCATCACATATACAAACACATACACAAACCATAAATAATTAAAACTAAAATTATATAACTAATTTTTTTTAAAAAAACTAAACAATAAAAAAAGAAATGAAATTTTACCAAACGACGGTCGGACGTAGGTCATGGTGGGTTCATGGAGGTGACGAGCTTAAAGAGAAGACACTTAAAAAGAAGAACCTTCACAAACAAGGGATGGTGATGAGCTTGTAGGTTGTGGAGCCCTTAAGGCTGACGGCAGCATGTTGGATTGAGGCAAAGACGACAGTGGCGACAGTAGTGGTAGAGAGAGAAGACTTGAGGGTTAGAGAGAGAGCTAGGACTGGGTTTAGAGGGAAAATGGTTGAGTTTGAGTGCTAATTCGAATAAGAAAGAGAGAGAGAGCAGACCTTTTAAAATTTCACTGATTGTAGTAAGGGTGGGCTTTTAATTTCACAGACAATCTTTTACGACGATTTTTATAAAAACTGTCGCATAAAATGCTTTCTACCGTGATGGTTTTTTAAAAACCTTTGTGCCATGTAAGGAATCTACCACAACGATTTTTTAAAAAAACATCGTGGCACATGTTGCCCATTCCACGATGGTTTTCGTCTTTGCGTGTGTAACTCCCCATGTTTTTTTCCTTTATGACAATGACTTTTGAGAAAAGGTCATTAAATAAAGGTCATATAATCTCGAATTGGTTGTAGTGTCTGTTGAACATTCTCATAATCTTCATGTTGAGCCTATAGCGTATTATTCATGCTAGCCATGATATAGCAACGGGCCTAATCATCAGCTTCCTTCTAGCGATTATACGGTTGAATTTGTTCATTAGTGGTTTCACTAGTAGGTGCAAAAGGACACAGTGTTATTAGTGCAAATTTTAGTTTCTTAAAGGATATGATGATATTTAGGTTCCATTTTCAATAATTATAATTCTTGTCAGTTAACATGTTCTTATCGAATATTAAAGATAAAGCATTTTTAGCCATTTAAATCTACAATAAAGATTCATATTCCAAATATAAGCAAACATTCCACAACAATTTAGTAAGATAACACAAACAAGTAAATATATAATTGTGTTAATGTGTCAAAACATTGAAAAAATTACAACCTTATAACAATAATTCCTAACTCAGAATTTAACGAGCTGCCTAGAGGGAGACTTGTCAAACTCAATTCAGAGCACGGAACCCCTCCAAATGATATATGCTCTCTAAGTCTCATCTGATCTAGCAGATATTAATAATCATTTTCTTTGGCAATAAATTTTATTAAGAAACTCCTAGGAGAGGTTAATAATAAAATTAATTTGAGCGTATAACCATCGTTTCATCTATTTTATCCATGATTTATAATCGCCACCTAGGGGTGTACAATGATAAATCATGCTAAAATAAATTATCCCTTTGGAGATCTAACCAAGTACATGATGAGAGCCGGAACCATCACGTGCTGCCTATGGACCAATGATAGAGGCCTTAGGTCCTCTCCTCGAAAACCTTCTCCCACTCAATATTTTAAAAGGCAAGGTTTTTTATTAACATGCATGAACAATTTTTATAAGTGACACTCCCTATTCTATATAACATTTTATCAACATACATGACAAATCATATTATAATGTAGACAAACAAAGCAACATGCAAAGACAAAAGCAAAATAATAATAAATAAATAGCCGTAATATTATGGTTCCGTTCTAGATAAAAGAAAATAAAGATTACAAAATATCAATGAAAACATATTATCGATTCTTCATCTTGTATCTTTAAGTTGTATCCTTCTTCATGTGGTATCCATCTTTAATTCTTCAATCCCTCATAAATGAAAAGTTTATCTTTCTAGTCATCATAAAATTTCATGTTTCTTAGAATTGTCTTAAAAATAAAATCAAAACTACACCACAAAATGCACCTTTTTTGGAAAAATTTTGCTCTTTGCCAGCCTGTTGAACTAGATCATCGGCCCACCGGTCTATCAAACTGCCACAGTCGACTGCACCCAATGAATCATAGTCAATAACGCTATCGCCAGAGCTAAAGAAATTTTGCCTTGCTATCAGGTTGCTGAATTGGAGGTTTGGCTTGCCAGTTTATGACCATCGGCATGCCGACTCGGGCTAAATTTAGGTTTTTTCAAAAAATAGTTTTTAAGTAGTTTTTTAATCTTATTTCCAACAATTCAAAAACATAAAATTTTAAAAGCACAGAATAACAATGGAACTCCTATCATTTCCATCTTCTAGATCTGTCTTCACTTTGAATGATTATTTAATTACAAAATTTTACAAATTTAAAATTAAAATAATAATTCCTAGACGGTGATGATAGACTTCTATCTAATTACATGAAAAACCTAGATACACATTCTAACCTCTAAAGAACCATAATCGGCACAAATTAATTAACAAATAATTAAATAATAATTTAATCAACCATAATTAATTAAACATTCACCATATAATCTCATGACAATATTTAAATATATAAACACCCTAGAGTGCCAACTATTTAAAAAATTAAATTCAAGCATAGGAAAGAATAAGATCACATAATCTATACATATTATATGACCACAAACTCGTAAATTTACATAAAAACCTGACTTTGATATCAATATATTGTTGGAAAACGAGTACACAGTAGAGTTTTAAAAATTTTTTAAATCAAAATATTTTCAAAAACACAAGTTTGAAATACTATATATATAAATTAATGACAGTTCTTACTAACCTTTTGTATACTGAAGTAGGCCTGAATCCGTGTAGAGAAGAACGTTTAAGAAGAGCCTCAACCAACTGGTTTCTTTGCTATTCTCTATCCACGATTAGAGTGTGAGCGGTCATATGTCGTACAGCTCTTCCTATAGTAACTCTCCTTCCAACCACTTGAGAAGACCTAAAGCTAAAGTTTGTGATGTTAAGTAGTAGCTCCCAAGGAGTTTTAGAGTTTCTCAGACAAGAGTACTCACTCTATGCTTCTCAATTGAACTGAATAATTGAAAAAACTTGCCTCTATTTATAGAGGTCAGACCTAGGGTTAATCATTATCAGATAAGGCCTTAAAATTCAAGTCTGGATCATTTTTAGATGAAAAACACATCCAAAACATGTATACAAATTATCGCACGATCAACAGGGATCAGCTTGCCAAATTTACTCCAACAACAGGACGAATTAACTCATCGGCTTGCCAAACTTGCGATAATTTGATCTCAGAGAATATCTTATATTCCACTCGAGATTCTTAGATAAAGCCTCAGCTTTAATTTATATAAATCGATAGAAAAATCATCTGATCAAAATAGTCATATCTGGATAATTTCATAAAAAATAAAAACATTATCCAAATAATTCTTGAATCAATTTACAAAATTAATTCAATGGATAAATTAACATGAATCATTAAATCTGATCTTATTGAATTTCAACCAGTTTAATAATTTAACATAAGTCACCAATATATAGGAAAAATATGTCGTATCGTTGTAGGATTTATTATGAGCTAGCAAAGGGGACCCGATGGACATATACAGTTAAAGCTGCTACAATTATAAAATACAATATCCTAGATACATATTTTATAATTATCAACTCTAACGCTACTTCACTAAAAGCTTTGAGTTGCATTCTCGAACTATATTAAATTACGAAGCTTCAAGTAAGATAACCGTCTATGACACATCATAACGTGTCATATCCCCATACGATATTTATAATCAACTTAAGGATAAATTCTGTTTTACCTTCTTGATATTTTTATCTTACGTTCTATTATCTCACCATTAGAATACTTACTTTCAAAAGATAGTATACCATTCGGTTATACCTATGTATCCAAATAGTTGAGAACTTCATTCTTTCAATTACAGGATAATGTATATAAGAGAATATCATTAACTCTACAAAAAGAGTTATGGACTCTATATCTATGAATAATAAGTCTACGCAACCAAGAGTCATGTCTTCAACATACCTGTATGCATACTATCATAAAGTCAAGATGTCACCCTTTGGTACATCAAATGACATAAGTCAAGAATACGTGCCTATTAGTCATTTTAGGATTAAGACACAACACATATAATTATCTAAAGTGAATTGATTTATATAAATAGAATTATTCACCAAATCAATTCAACTTTTATGTCCCTGATCTAATACATCATCACCTATGACAATGCACCAATGTTTCTACTTGCAGAGTCCCACTTTGATGACCAAGACAAGCCATCTCCCTTTAGAAATGTAGACAACATAACAATCTTAGCATAAATAAAGCGCTCAACTTTATTCATTTGATTGCGGATCTTATGATTTAGATTATCATCTTTAAGATTAATGTCTTTTGTATATTTGTTCATCATATGCATGATTCTTAAAGGTTGAGACTGCTAGTCTCAGACTTTTGTTTGCTTATCATACATTAAACAAATATGAATATAAAGAGAATAATATTTGGTATATGAATAATAAATAAACTCTTTATTTACAAAAACGTCTCTAAAAATATATTACAACATTTTACTCCTTAAGACATTATGTCTAACATTCCAATGGTGTGATAATGGAACATAAGATAAAAATAATTAGAAAGGTAAAACAAAATTTATCCTTAAGCTGATTATGAATATCCTGTAGGGATGTTATACATTATGATATGTCATGGACGATTAGCTTATTGGAGCTTCATAATTTTATATATTTCTAAGCCTTTAGTGGAGTATGGGATATATTATTTTATAATTATAGGAGCTTAATCTATATATGTCTATCAGGTCCCCTTTGCTAGCTCATAGTAATTCCTATAATGAGACGACATGTTTTTTGGTGACTTATGTTGATTATTAGATTGGCTGAAATTCAAAAGATTAGATTTAATAATTCGTGTTAGTTTATTGGTTAACTTAATTTTGTGAATTAGTTCAAGATAAAAGCGTTGAATTATTTGAATATAGTTTATTTGATATAGGATTATTTATATATAACTATTTTGATCAGATAACTGCTCCATTAGGTTAATTTAATTAAAACTGAGGCTCTATTTAACATTCATGTGTAAAATAAGATATTTTGATATTTTCAAATTATTACTCAGCCAGCAGGCCAGTGGACAAATTTGGTAGGCCAATGGAGCTAGTTCATTAGGCCAATCTTCCAGATTGATAGGCCAAACATGCGATAATTTATTTACACGTTTTTGATGCATTTTTCATGATAAGTTGATCTAAACTCGAATTTTGAAACCTAATCTGATAAGGATTGACTCCAAATTCGACCACTATATAAAGGAAACTATTTTTCATTGTCCATTATATCATTTAAGAAGTGGAGAATGAGTACTCTAGTGAGAAAAACTCTAATACGAACCCCACCAATAAAGTGTCAAAACCCTTGAATCAACTAGGCCTCCAAGATCATTTAGAAACAAGTTTGTATGAAACCGTGAACCATTGCTTATAGTAAAGCAAGAACCTTGGTATAATGTAGATGCCACAATCAAATATAAATGTTCAATTAATAAGTCAAAGGTGAACGCCATGGAAATTCTGATAAGTTCGAAAAGTTCTCAAAGAAAACAAAGAGAATTTTGATCTCACAAAGTTTGAATAAAAATCTAAAGTTGTGTATTATTTCATTAAGCCAAATGGCTACTTATAGTACAAGACAATCAACGAATTTGGCAACCTTTGAAAAGCGCCCCTAAAAAAGAAATCTAGAAATTAAAAGAAAAGGAAACTATCTAATTTCCTAACCTACTTACACGACTACTCTAAAATTGAGAAGCTAATTGGCACCTTTTCCATAATCAGGAAACTAACAAAATAAAAAACTATTCCATATTCAGGAAACTAATTAAATGGGAAACTAATCAAATGGGAAAGTAACCAAATAGGAAACTAACCAAATAGGAAATTAACCAAATGGGAAAAGGAAACCTCTCAAATTGGAATAAGGAAACTACTTAAAAAGGGAAACTAGATGAAAAGGAAACTTCTCTATTCTTTAGTTGTTGAAAAGGTAAACTTCTTTATTCTTGAATTGGCTAAATTGGCCTGCTTGAATAATGAGGCATGATCTTGAGTAGGAAACTTCTAAATTACTCCAATGCTTGAATCTTGGTAATGCGAGCTTGTGGATGGCATGTTGCATCTTTTTTGGGCCTGCATGAATTCACAGTAGTCCAAATTTGCTGAATTAGCCCATTAAGATTTTCTTTGAATCTCTTAGCCCTAGCCCTTATAATCGGCCCGATTGAAACTTGAATTGGATCTTTACTCCATGTATTAGGCATGTGCTCATCATTCCCCTCTTCTTGAAAAGGATTTGTCCTCAAATCATCACGTGTATCAAAAAAAGTTAAATCGAAAACATTAAAAGCAGCACTAACATTATACTCACCCGATAGATCCGAATTATATGCATTGTCATTGATGTGCTCCAAGACTTGAAAAGGTCCATCTCCTCTCGGAAGTAACTTAGAATGCCTTTGTACTGGAAACCTCTCTTTTCTCATCTGCAACCAAACCCAATCTCCAGGTTCAAATATTAGCTGCTTGCGCCCTTTGTTTCCTTGTTTTACATATTGCTCCATTTTTCTCTCAATGTTGAGTCTTGCTTTCTCATGTATCTGCTTAACAAATTTAACCTTTTTCTTTCCATCTAAGTTAGCATGTTCAGAAAAAGGTAATGGAAATAAATCCAATGGAGTTAAAGGATTAAAACCATAAATAATTTCAAATGGTGAAAACTTAGTAGTAGAATGAACAGTATGATTATAAGCAAACTCAACGTGTAGTAAACACTCTTCCCATGTTTTGATGTTCTTTTTAATAATAGCCCTCAACAATGTAGATAAAGTCCTATTAACTACTTTGGTTTGACCATCAGTTTGCAGATGGCAAGAAGTAGAAAATAATAACTTAGTTCCTAACTTACACCATAAGGTCTTCCAAAAGTAACTCAAAAACTTAGCATCTCTATCCGAAACAATTGTTCTAGGCATACCATGTAATCTTTACAATCTCTTTAAAGAACAAGTCAGCAACGTGAGAAGCATCATTATTTTTGTGACATGGAATAAAATGTGCCATCTTAGAAAATCTATCTACCACTACAAAGATTAAATCTTTCCCACGTTTAGACCTAAGCAAACCTAACACAAATTTGATTGAAATATCCATCCAAGGTTCACTAGGAATGGGTAATGGTGTGTAGATTTTACTTGCCTACCAGTAGGGCCTGCAATTTCAAACACGACACGATGACACGATATGAAAACGACACGAGATAAACAGGTTTAGACCGCACGTTTATTAATTGTGCCATAAATGGGTTGGCATGAATAACATAAAAATAAATAGACTAGATTCGTGCTAACACGCTAAACATGCCTTAACACGTTTAATTAAATGGGCCGTAAACGTGTTGACATGGCACGACACGAGCTGCCCATTTATAACACATTTAAACTTAAAAATAAAAATATTTAAAATATTTATAGTAGGTTAGTATTAATTAGATATTGTGTTTTTGTTCATTTTCTTTATTGGCTTTTTTTAAATTTTTATTAATTTTTTTTTATTTTTTAGTTAACTGGATCATAAATGTGTTATATGCGTGCTGTTATCATGTCAACCCATCACAGCACATTTAATCATCATGTTAATCATGTCATTTTGTGTTACGTATGCCATAGGTGTGTCATGTTCGTGTTTGCATTTCTGCCATGTTCATTAATTGTGTCATGTTCGTATTCGGGCTAAACGTGTCATGTTATAAACGTGCCGACACAAAGATGGCATGAACATGTTTATTGCCACCTCTACCTACTAGTGACACATCTATCACAAATTTTCTTAGCATCTCTTTTCATGTGTGGCCAATAGAAGTGTTCTTTTAAAACGGCTAAAGTTTTGACAACTCCAAAATGTCCCATTAACCCTCCACTATGGGATTCCCTTACTAACAAATCTCGCAAAAAGCAATTAGGCACACATAACTTATTTTCCTGAAATAGAAAACGCTTATGCGTAAAGAACTTACCCATTGCATTTTGTTCACAATCTTGAAAAAGCTCACAAAAATCTTGGACTAAAGGATACAATATTTTAATATGCTCAAAACCAAGTAATTTTGCATAGAAATTAATGTGTACCTTTGAGAAAGTGCATCGGCATCTATGTTTTCCTTACTTTTCTTATATCGGATGACATATGGAAATGTCTCAATGAATTTTGCCCACCTTGTATGTCTCTTATTCAACTTGTGTTGGCATCTCAAATGCTTTCATAACTCATGATCAGTGTTAATCACAAATTCCTTAGGCCAAAGGTAGTGTTGCCTTGTTTCTAATGTTTGAACCAATGCATACAACTCTTTATCATAAATAGGATAGTTTAAGGCTACCCCACTTAACTTTTTGCTAAAATATGCAATTGGTCTTCCACATTCAATTGCTAAAATATACATACTCTTGAAGTATCACATTCAGTTTCAAAATATTTAGTAAAATTAGGTAAAGCAAGTAAAGGAACATGAGTTAATTTTTTCTTGATTAATTGGAATGCCTTTTTTTGCTCTTCACTTTATTTGAATCCCACGTTCTTTTTGATGACTTCAGTAAGGGGTGCAGTAATGCTACTAAAGTCTTTCATGAATCTTCTATAAAAACTAGCAAGTCCATGAAAACTTCAAATATTACTTACACTTGTAGGAGTTGGCCATTTTTGAATTGCATGAATCTTCTCTTCATCAACCTATATTCTTTGTGCACTCACAGCAAAACCAAGAAACACAAGCTTATCGGTGTAAAAGGTGTACTTCTTCAAGTTAGCATATAACTTTTCTTTTCTAGGTCCATTCAAAACTGAATTTACATGCACAAGATGTCCATCCATGTTTTTGCTATAAATGAGAATATCATCAAAATAAACTATCACAAATTTACCTCTAAAAGCACGCAAGACATGGTTCATTAATAGCATAAAAGTACATGATGCATTAGTTAATTCAAATGGTATAACTAACCACTCATATAAATCATATTTTGTTTTAAAGGTAGTTTTCCATTCATCGTCTTCTTTCATTCTAATTTGATGATATCCGCTTTTTAAATCAATTTTAGAGAATACAGAAGCAACATGTAACTCATCTAAGATATCATCTAAGTAAGGAATGGGATAATGATACTTTACCGTTATATTGTTGATTGCTCGGCACTCAACGCACATCCTTAATGTCCCATCCTTCTTAGGAACCAAAATCACTAGAACGGCACACGGACTCATGCTTTCTCTCACTTACCCTTTTTCCATGAATTTTTTGACTTGCTTTTGTAGCTCCTTTGTCTCCTTAGGATTACTATGATAAGCTGGTCAGTTTGGAATGGTAGCACCGAGTATGAAATCTATTTGATGTTCAATTCCTTGAATAGGCAGTAAACCATGTGGCACCTTTTCGGGAAGGACATCATCATACTCCTGCAAAAGAGAAACAACAAAACTAGGCAAAGATGCTTTAAGTTGGTTAGTGTTTAAAAGCGCCTCTTTGTACAAAGTACAATCATTGGTTGGTTTAAAAACTTTGCTCTTTTAATTTCACTCGTTTTTGCATAGAAATTTGTTTTTCTCTTTGCTTTTCTCTCTTTGGCTAAATCTACACTCTTTTTTTCTTTCTCAATTTTCTCAGCTCCTCTTTCTTTTTCTTTTTCTATTTTCTTGATCATTTTCTCTTTTTCTTTTTGATTTTCATTTATTTTCTTTTTTTCACTCTCTTTCTTTTGATCACTTTCTTTTTGTAACCTCACTTAATCTTCATAAACTTACTGTGGTGTCAAAGGAACTAGAGTGATTTTTCTTTGATTATGCTCAAAGGAATACTTGTTGGTGAATGCATCATGCTTAACTCGTTGATTGAATTGCCATGGCCTACCTAATAACAAATGTTTGGCTTGCATTGGGACTACATCACACAAGACTTCATCTTCATATTTCCAATGCGACAAGAAAATAGTACTTTTTTATTTACCTTCACCTCTCCAATATCATTGAGCCATTACAACTTGTAAGCTCAGGGATGTTTAATTATTAACAGTCCTATCTTTTACACCATTGTAGTGCTAGCAACTTTAGTACAACTACCTCCATCAATAATCATACTACATACCTTGTTTTGTACGTGGCATCTAGTATGAAAAATGTTCTCTCCCTACACCTTACCATCTTTTTTGATTTGCATGCTTAGAGCTTTCCTAGCTACTAACATTTCACCATGGGCTATGTAGTGGGCTATGTATTCCTCTTCATCCACTTCCTCCAATGGTGGCATAGACTCGGCATCATCTTCATCCTCAAACTCAAATTCACCATCGTCTCTCAATATCATTATTCTTTTGTTTGGACATTAGCTCACTATGTGACCTGCCTTGGCACTTAAAACAATTAATATCATGATTTTGAGTGGTGGAAGAACTGAATTTACGTTGATTTCCATGCTTGGTTGTTTTTTGCTTTTTCTCGAGTTTGGGCTTCGCCATGACTGGCTTCTCCTCTCTCCTAGCAACATTCAACCTCTATGATGAACTCAAGCTTGGGTTTGGGTGTGTGGTGCTGCTCCTTCTTTTGAGTTGTTTCTCAATCTTGATAGCCATATGCACCATATCCTCCAATTCCATATAATGATGCAATTCCACCATATTAGCAATTTCTTGGTTCAATCCCACCAAAAACCTTGCCATAGTAGCCTCTCGGTCCTCTTTTACATTTGCCTGGATCATAGCAACTTCCATCTCCTTGTAATAATTCTCCACACTTCTCACTACAAGAAATTATTGATTACACGACCTTTATTTCACGACCGTTTCCTAAAAACCATCGTGGTAAGGTCAAAAATACGTGGCAAGTTATGCCCGTGAATACGAAGACTGTCATGGAATGGAGTGAAGATACCACGACGGTTTTTGAGGAAAACCGTCGTGGTATCTCAAAGATACCACGACGGTTTTCTGCAAAAACCGTCGTGGTATATGAAGATACCACAACAGTTTTTAGAAAAAACCATAGTGGTATCTTCGAGATAACACGATGGTTTTCAAAAACCGTTGTGCTATCTTCTAGATACCATGACGATTTTTCCCAAAAACTGTCGTGGTATCTCAGTATTCCACGACGGTTTTTCAGAAAACTGTCGTGGTATTTTGCACGACGGGTTTTTCAAAAATCCATTGTGGTAGCTTCCATATAACCCCTTTTCCAACCTCAGCATTCAGACACATTTCAGAAACACACTTTACAAATACAAACACAGACCCTTCCGAATCGACCGTCGCCGTCTCTCTTTGCCTCCACACTCCTTAATCTCAGCCCAAATTGTAAGTTTTTTTGTAGAAAGTGAGAAATAGTTGTTGATTGTGAAGTATAATTAATCCAAAATTGATAAACATTGATGATTTTGTTGTTTATTCCGTGAAGTTGATAAATAGTTGTTGATTTTGTTGTTTATTCGGTGAAAGTTTGTATTGTGGATCATGGGTATGATTTCTTCGTTTTATAATGAGTATGTGTGATGCTTTTTTTATGATGGGTGATGTTTTTTTTTATGATGAATTAATATATATATATATGTAAGCATGGGTATATATATAAATTGTGAAATTAATTTTAATTGAATATTTGCTATTTATTATTTTGATTTAGGAATTGCAAAATGAATAGGAAATGGATGTGGGATTTTCGATTGTCTAAAGAGTATGTGAATGGTGTGGAAGAGTTCTTGGATTTTGCCAAAAGTCATGCAAATGGTGATAAAATTCGATGTCCTTGTGTTCAATGTGGAAACCATAGATTGCATCCAATTACAATTGTTAGAGGACATTTATTTCAAAATGGAATCATAAGTAGTTATCAAACGTGGCATTT